>SSNR01000012.1:5054500-5093687 GCA_006937965.1 Callopanchax toddi
CCCCCGTACCCGCTGGTGGACACCAGAGGTTAGGGGAGCCGTCAGGCTGAAGAAGGAGGCCTACAAGGCGTGGCTGGTCTGTGGGTCTCCAGAGGCAGCAGATAGGTATCGGAGGGCCAAGCGGAGTGCAGCAGTGGCAGTTTCCGAGGCAAAATCTCGGGCGTGGGAGGAGTTTGGTGAGACCATGGAGAAAGACTATCGGTCGGCTCCAAAAAGGTTCTGGCAAACCATCCGGCGCCTCAGGGGAGGAAGGCAGCAACTCGCTCACACTGTTTACAGTGGGGACGGGGAGCTGCTGACGTCAACTGGGGCTATAGTCGGGCGGTGGAAGGAATACTTTGAGGAGCTCCTCAATCCCACCAACACGCATTCCTATGAGGAACCAGAGCTGGGAGACCTGGGGACGGACTGTCCAATCTCTGGGGCAGAAGTCGCTGAGGTAGTCAAAAAACTACGCAGTGGCGGTGCGTCTGCAGTGATGCGGACGCTGAACCGGTCTGTTGTGGTGAAGAAGGAGCTGAGCCGGAAAGCAAGGCTCTCGATTTACCGGTTGATCTACCTCCCAATCCTCACCTATGGTCATGAGCTCTGGGTAATGACCGAAAGAACGAGATCGCGGATACAAGCGGCCGAAATGAGTTTTCTTCGCAGGGTGGCCGGGCTCAGCCTTAGGGATAGGGTGAGGAGCTCGAACATCCGGGAGAGACTCGGAGTAGAACCGCTGCTCCTCCATGTCGAAAGGAGCCAGCTGAGGTGGTTCGGGCATCTTGTTAGGATGCCCCCTGGACGCCTCCCCAGGGAGGTGTTTCAGGCATGTCCTGCCGGCAGGAGGCCCCCGGGTCGACCCAGGACACGCTGGAGAAAATATATCTCTGGTTTGGCCCTGGAGCGCCTTGGGATCCTGCCGGAGGAGCTGGTAGAAGTGGCTGGGGAGAAGACCGTCTGGAGCTCCCTAATTGGGATGCTGCCCCCGCGACCCGGACCCGGATAAGCGGAAGAAGACGAGACGAGACGAGCTTCTGTGGTTTGAGGTAAAGGGTAGATTAGGCAAATTAACTCTGTTGATGTGTCGCTTCACTTCAACACTGTGCTTCTGAAAAGTGTTGCATTTGGTCAGATGGCAGTTCCCAAAATGCAAAGGAAAAACCGTAAAACCAGACAGAAAACACAGGTATCGTCAATTGTTTCACAGCAGTTAAATTTTAAAACACAGGTATGGTCCACACTGTGCACAGAAACAGAAATAGATTTTAAACTAAATAAATCCACACGTCAGCGTTTAATCCAGTGGTTCCCAAACTGGGGGGCGCGCCCCCTAGGGGGGCGCAGTGTAACAGCAGGGGGGGTGTGGGGTGATTTATTAATTTATTAATAAAAAACTTTTTTTTTTTTAATTAAAAAACAATTTTTTTTTAGTGCTAGGCAGGGTTATCTGGGGGGATGGGTGAGATTGACCTTGCCTCTGCTTTGCTGTCCCCCCTAATCTCACCTCTGGGAAGATGGTCTGAAGTGAGTCCGATTCACCGCAGCGCGCTCAGAGCTGCAGAGAGCAGGTGGGCGTGACGAGGTTGCAGTGCAGCGCCGTGCGCAGAGCGGAACACCGGTTATAATATTAACATTCATTATTATGAGATCATGAGAAAAAGAGAGAGAAATGAGGGGTGCACATAATTGTTTTTTATTGAGACACTCGGGGGAGAACCTGGCGCTGATGTGCAACTCCTTGCGGGGAGGTGAACGGGTTTGGATAGCTCTGTGTTTGCCTGCTGGCGCAGCTTGTGCGTGTCAACCAGTCTTCATAGCCTGAACGCTTATGAGAGCTTCAGAGCCACCACAACAGGAAGTGTAGTTAAAATCAGCATCTGATAACGGGCTGTGTGATCGGACCGCAAAGCTCCCTATGCGCAAAGACGTGTTTGGGCACCTCGTGCGCACTGACGCACGAGTCTGGACGATTCAGTAACGAGCGTGCGCGACCTTGAACGCGCAGTGCCGGATCCGAACCTCCACAGACACCCCCCCCTCCCCGACACACACACACATCCCACCTACAGATCCCCCCCATCTATTTTATTCTCAAATCGCACACAGGACACTGTTTGGAGGACAACTCAACACAAAGGAGATCTGCAGCAACAAGCCGCTCACACCAGTCACTGAAGATGAGAGAACAATTTTTTAAAGTAAAAATCAACCTTTACATTTTTTATTTTCATTTTCTCAGGGAATTTGTCATTTTTTAAAACCCATTTTGCACTGAGGCATTTTTTAAAAGTTTCTATTAAGCTGTAAAAGTGGTTAGTTTGTTGTTTTTAAAGAAAAGGTTGAAGTTTATTTTAACATGTAGTTTAACATGCAGTTACTTTTACTTGTACAAATCTCTAAGGTTTGATGTGAAATAACCTGTAATGGAGTTTGAAAATTAGATTTGTCTGTTTGCAGTGTTTGTGTGTATGTGTGTGGGCGTGGGCGTGCATGTGTGCACGTGTGTGTGTGAGAGGGGGGGCACGGGAAAAATTGTGTAAAATTAAGGGGGGCCCAGAAGAAAAAGTTTGGGAACCACTGGTTTAATCCAACTATAAGAAGAGAAGGAGGAGCTCATTTTGGGACAAAACATCAGTGTTTTACAGGATTAAAAATGTTATGTTTAACAGGTTATATTGTAGAACAAAAGTAAAATTATAGCAGTCTTCAAGAAAATAGGTAACAGGTTTTTTTTTTCTCAAAATAAAGCTCCAACCTCACATTCAATAATGTTAAAGGTCTTCATTGCAGCCTTGTTTTTCCCCTCAAATACATTAGATTATTCTTGGGGATGCAGTAAAAAAAATAAAAAATCACCCAATCAGATATAATTTGTGCTGTTCCTCCACTTTGTAGACATCAGGTAGTACCAAAAATACTACGTCACAATAGTACTGTTTTCTGGGGTGTTTGCTGATGATCTGTTTTGGCCCTGGGTCCTACAGTTAAAGGGGGTCAAATTAGACCCCATTAAAAAGGTCTTGGTACTTGAAAATCATTTTTTGTCAAGAATTAATTATTTATACAATAAACTACACTTGGATAATATGTTTGCTCACTTCTATGTACCGGTATGTAACAGTTTGTTACAGCTTTTCTAGAAAAGAAGTTTTATAGTGTAGTTCCCTTTAGAAGCCTAACCAGGAACAGGTGCTATACGTTAACTAAAACTAGAAGTACTAAATCAAATTTTAAAAAGATGTAGTGTTTAGTCCAGGTTAAATAAACAGTGGAAATCAGTAAAACATAACCAACCATGGCTTGGGTTAAAAATACTTTGTCCCAAAAAATTCTTGCACATTAAATAATAGCAGAATCTTCTCTGGAAACAGCAGTTTGTTTAGGGATGTAGCTGAGTTTGGTAAGTGTCACAACAGCAAATTAACACATTTATTCACAAATTCAACATTTATTCCAACTCTTCCTCCGAGGTGTTATAGGTCTATTTTCTCTCCATTTGATCGTCAGTGAGAACTCACATGGTCACTCCCTCTATCACAAAACTTTTTTTAAATACCTCACCGCTGTTTTTCTTCTGCTTCCTCCTGGTGTCCATGTTTCCCCTCCCTGAGGTTTTAGAATAAAAACAGACTTTTCGGTTTTTATAGGAAGGAAGTGATGGAGTCAGTGAACTCTGCGGGACACCCGGGTGGGTCGTTAGCTTGCTTCCACTGTATCATTAGTGTCCATAACAAACACATTATCTCCCGCTGTACCACCACTCTTCCAGTCCATTTAGGGTGATAATTAGACTGTAACAAGCAGTCGTCCCTTTTATTTAGGCCGTCTGCTGCTAATGACACTCTCTGATGTACAAATTGGAATTTTTGAGAGTTCAGAAGCGAATGGATCAACAGATCAGGGACGATCACCACTATTTCTTTCTTCTTGCAGTGGTTTTACTTTATATTAAGCCTGAGAAAACAAATGTTTATGACATCACTTTTTTCCTTTATTTCTTTACCTTAAGCAGAGAAATGCAAATAATTTTATTTTTCAGCCTTTTTTTCAATTGATTTGAGGCACAAGGGTTATAATATAACAAATTAATAGAATAAACTAATAATATTGTGGTAATATTATTAGAAGCTAATGTTTAAACTTTTAGTGCATGTTTCAATAAGATATATTAAATAAAATGTGTTCCTTCAAGTGGTTGACTGGCTAGTTAAAGGTAAAAAAAAGTATTAAAAAAACAAAAAAAGTGTCAAATTTTTGTAGCGACACATTTTAAACATGCGACATTGACAAGCCGTCATATTGTGTAAAGATTTATTCAGTTTTATTGTAAATATTCATCCAGGAGCACATTTGAAAATGCATGCATATTAAATCAGAGCAGAACAGCTGCTAGCATCGGAACAACGAGAGTATAAAACCGAAGAATTGTGTAATTTAATGTGATATATGATGCTTTTCTCCTTCATATTGCATTAAAAAGGGCACATCATTTATTTATGCAGTAAAAGCATTTTTTATTCAACTTGAACAGTAGTCACGCAGTCATAAATATAATTGTATGTAAACATGTGAGTAGGCACATAAGTTGTGTTTAATGTTCTTGTTGAGTTGAAAAGTTGAAAAAAATAAAAAGCACAGTGAAGAATTAATCTGCATATATATTGCGGCTCTCAGGAAGCTGTGTTTTCTGATTGAAAGGTAACTAATAATCCACATCACTGTTGTGTAATTGAAAATCATTGCATCAGCTCCGCCACTGAAACCTGACTGATTTCACATAAATGTTGATTTGTTCTGAGTGGCTTTCCCCGGCACAACACTTTCATTATTGCTTTTTTATTACTTTTGTTGTTGCCGTTTTCCATTGAGAAATAATTCTGTAATAAATATTTCAATATTTCCGCGGTTCTCGCCTCCGCTGCGTGTTCATTTCTCTGCACAGATGTTCTAGGGAGCTAAGGCAAAGTATTCCTGCTGCAGTTAGACATACGATGTCGGCGTCGCTCGCTGCGTAGTTTCACGTAGCAGCCGTGGCGTTCCCCGGTGAGTAGTGTCACATTAAGGAATAACAAATGAGTCCATGACCCAAGGTAGTTATTCGGGGTGTGTTTGTGGAGCAGGAAAACAGCATATGCTATTTGCTTTGCTGTAGATTCATAAGTGAAAATTGCATTGTGCCTCCATTTGGAGAGCAGGTGTTGGAGTGTGGAGGGAAACAAAGCGATTGTCACTCTCCTGGTTTCTGATGCAGCGCTCTGCTGAAAGGCTCACACATCTTAGCTGTCATCTTAACACCAAATCTGACTTGTCATCATATTCTTCTCACTGCCTTTAAACTACACTGAAAAGGAGCGGCGGCGAGAAAAACAAGATCCTGTGTTTTTATCTGAAAGTTCTTTGTTCCTCTGACCCCGTCTGCCTGGTGAGCACATTCCTGCTGCGGACATCTTCAGCCTTCTGAAGTCACTTAACATCCGCTGCCATGGCTCATTTGACCCATGCACCGTGGCGTTCACATGTATGACAATTTTATGATGCGGTTAAAACCCGTCCAGGGCTCTTCTGAGGACGGCATGTGGCTCTGAGAGCAGCATGTGGAGAAGAGGGCTTTAAATGTTGGGAACACATGGGGGTTTTAGGAGTTTTAAAGTGAAAGGTGAAGAATTCCTGTGATCCTGGGAGTCTAGCATTAGTTTAACCTTTTTTCTTTTTCTGTTCATTTTTGTGCTCTACAAATCACAACATCCCGGGATGGTTTAAGTACTTTACCATCACGTCTGTTTTATGGATATAACACCCTTCAAAAAACACAAATTTTTGTGTTTCCAGTGTTTACTTACTTAGGTTTTTGGTTTATTCAGATTTTTGTGATTATTTTTCACCTGAATACCAAAGCACGTGAAGTTTTAACCTTTTTTCTGAAGTGTGATATCCATTTATCCATTGAAGCTACCAAACTGGGACACTAGGGATGAACAGCAGCAGCTGAACTTGAACCACATGAAGCTTGGTAAATTCCAGCTAAAAGGTTCAACGTTCAAGCTTTTAAAATACAAACAATAACGCCTTAAAAACCAAGAAATAACTTTTTTTTTGTAAGAAAAACTATTTTAATAATTGATCTTTTTGTTCCTGTCTGTTTGTATGGGTATATGTTTAATCAAGTACAGTTATCTTTTATTTATTGCTCAGCAAAATCTATAAAATACAAGCTGTCCTCTATAGTTAGAGGGGAAAATGTTTATCAATATATGATTTTTTTTTTAAATTCTTGGACCTGAATTGAGTTACTACCATGAATATTTATTGTTCTTCCCCTCTGATAGGAAAGCAATAGGCTGTAAATACTTTTTCTCCTTGTAGAAATTAGTTGGCCCAAGCTATTTTTTTAAGTATTTATTTTTGCAAGACTATCACAAAGCAACATCTGCAGAAAGCTGCTGCATTATTAGAGTCCTGCTAAGCTCTGCGCGCATCTAAATTATGTTTCTAAGATGACTGGATGAATTTTGATCGGTCAAATATTATTTTGCATTTGTTTTACTCACCAGTTATAGGATGTCATCTGTTTGGTTTAGTGTTCCATTTCCTCTCTACAAAGAGTAAATGAGATGCTGGATGTGTTGGAAGTATAAAATGAGTCCAAGTGTTTTGAAAAATAACTTTTTAGAGACGTCTCATGTTTACAGAAAAGTCTGAGGTTTTATATGAGCTATTGGTTGATGCAGAGAGCTTTTTTATTGGTCAGTAGTGAAGATCAACAAGCTCACCTCCATGTACTTTTAACACCCCCCTCACACACACACACACACACACACACCTTTAGTATCCCAGCTCACAATCCTTCTCCAAAACCAAAACCTTCACCGCCACTCTCCGCCTCCACATGATGTCAGCCAGGAGGAATTCAATCTCGGGAATTATTTCATGAATCATGCATAAGACAGAAAAATGCATTTACCATGGCGACTACACAATAAGCTGTTGCTGCAAACACCGTAATGTAAAAATACGAAAGTTATGGTGATGAAAATGTATTATGAAACCAAGAAGACATTTGTGAAAGTTGTCTACTTGTGAGTCGAGGGAGCAACGGGCGAGGACACAACAGCTTATAAGGAAAATCCCCAGTATTTCCACAAAAGAGGGAATGAATTTGTCCTGAAGTCTGAGGCTGCAAAGCAAATACTGTCTTTGCATGCGAGTATCGCCGTCCACTTATGCGTGCATGAGTTTTGTCTCCTTTTTTGGAGGAGTGCAGCGCTAAGACTGGCGTGCCCGTCTTCCATGTTAATAATGGATTTTTGATATAAGCTCCACATGAAATTTTAATCTCTGGAATATTAGCTCACCGAGGGAGATACAAAATCAAATCACAGGGTCGTGATTAGGCGGGTGAGGCCCATATCGACCCATTTAAATTCATATTAACCCAGCATCAAAATGTATGAGCCGTGACATTGACGGCAGACCTAATTTACTGATGTTATGTCTGTTTTGCAGAATAGAGGTGTGATCAATTCAGTTCCAAATGAGGATGAATGTGGGATTTCCAGGATGCATGGAAATTCCAAGAGACTTTCAAATCTTTTAATACAGTCAACAAATAATCTATAATGTACAATCTTATTTAGATTATCCTATGAGGCCATAAACTACCAAGATGTTAGTCAAGTCGTTACACGGAGACTCCCAGGAGTCATAGCTGCTTATTAGCTAAAATCGTAGCTTAAACTCATCAGCTATAAAGAAATATTTTTTTGTTTTCTAAATATTATAATTCCAAGCTTTGTGAGTGACTTTTAATTAAAGCGTTGGTTAAATGAGTATTGTGGGTAATTTAAATAAAAAGAACTAAAAAGTTTTACCAATACTTAAAGGCACACAGTGTAACTTTTTCATATTTTTTAATCTTTTCCTTAAGCCAGTATGTGCTAATGTGACCCTTTACAGAGTTAATGAAAAGTCACTCAGCCCCATCTGCTGCTTGTGTCCAGAATACCACGTTTGCAACTTCTGAGTCTCCGGTCCGGTGCCCTGAAGTCTCACAAAGTCACGTTTCTCACGAGGGTTAGGCTAACCCAGGCGTGCCCCAGTCCACCTCCTCCTGGAACCTTTAAATGCACCCCTTCTCAGACACACCGGAATTCCCTCATCAGCAAATCATTCATCTCTGCAGAGCCTTGGTAACGAGCCATTCATTTGATTCAGGTGTGCTGGAGATGGATGCATGCAAGAGTTCCAGGTTAGTAGCTCTCGAGGACTGGACGGATGTGCTAACCCAATGTGGCTAGCTGTTATGCTAGCACCGGAATGTTTTTAGCTCATTTCTTTAATCTCTCCCTGCTTGAACACAGCTGATTTCTTTGAGTGATATACCACTCCAGTAGAAAGCAACGAAGGCCGAGGAGACACTTTTAAACAGTTAGATTTAGGTGTTTCTGAGCAATGCTAACGTTTTTATGACAGTGATTTAAAACAGACACTAGGGGGTGCTTAAAACAAGCATAACTGCATAGTATGCCTTTAAAGGAAGCATGTTCAAATCAAAATAAATAATCTCAAAGAAGTGCTAAAACATATGTTTTTTTCTTTAGTTTTACAGTCCAGTTTTTGGTAGGCATGGGCTTGGATGATATTCAGGTGGTGTGATATGGTTTTATAGTATTTACAAATATATATATATATATATATATATATATATATATATATATATATATATATATATATATATATGGCAAATATCTTTTAGGAGTCTATTTTTAATTTAAACATTGAAATAAATTGTTGCTATTACTTTAATTGTGTTTTTTTATGTTAATGCACAAATACACTGGAGGAAAGTGAGAGATCAGACTTTTTTGAATTAACTGTTGGCTAAAACAGCAGCGAGTCAGCAGGATGTTTTAAAAGATGCTGTGATTTCCTTTTTAAGGAATGTAGAAGACCTAAACAGAATTATGAATTATTATGCGATTACATTATTGTGCAGAACAACAGTTCTTCTCTCTTTGTAACAAAGTTAGGTGTTCATACAAGCTGCTGTTAGCTACTTGATGCTGCTGTTTATTACACCAATATAAACACTAACTTTCCTTTCTTGTTGTCTCTAAACAGCTCAACCTTTAAAACAAAGTGCTTATTTGATATCCAAGTCATGGTTATTTTATGCATTTTATTGTTGGAAAATTTCCCATCCATCAGCCATCAAACACTGACGGCACACATCAGCCTAAGGGGTAGATGGAGGGTTCCTCTGCAATGCATACGACATGATCCCTGCTTTTTGTCTGACAAGTTATTATAAAACGTTTATCTGCAGGAACAGAATGAGAAAAAATGTTTGGAAACCGTGGCTTAACCAAACTAGCGTCCTATGAAACCGTTGTATGAACCTCTAGGTGACGACGTGTTTGAAATTATACAACGATATAAAATATGTATGTTTTTATTGTGCAAGAATGAACTAAAGGCTAAGTGCCACAGGCAGGAGATCTCTTAGGAAATGAGCTAACACATTGTCATATATTGTTTTTCTTACCATCAGTATTTCCTTCCAGATTTCTCCGACATTGCGAATATCGGGTACATGGATGAACAAACCAAAAGCCAGTTTAAGAACGATCTCGCTCATTCTGGCTCCCGTTTGATGCATATTTCACCAGCTTCCCCAGCTGAGAGAATAAGAGAAGCCAAGCTCCTCCACTGTGTTAGCATACTGAAAGGCTCAATAATATATCACCCACTTTTTGTTCCTTACACAGCATCTATCATCTCAGCGTAACACAGTGAAGCTGGAAAAGCCATTTTCCATAACCGTTAATAGGACAGAGATTGACAATGTGTGCTTGTGTGTGTGTGTGTGTGTGTACAAACCCATGTACCCCTGTGTTTGTTTGTGTGACTTTAACAGCACACAGTTCTGTACAGGAGGCATTGTGTGTAAAAATGTCTGTGAATGGGTGTAATTCTAAAAAAAAAAAAAAACTAACTAAATACCTCCGTGCCTTGGGGGTGCTAGGACACACAAAGTTGTCATTGGCTTGGATTGCACTCATGGGAAGAATTCAGTGGCTGAATGATGTGATATATTAAGGTGTGCTCTGCGGCAACGTATGGTAATTTGGAAGACTTTTATTTAATCAGGTAACATTGAATTCCAGCCAAATGGAACAGTGCATGAGCAAGGTCAGCCTCTAATCTTTTACCCGTTAGCCGCATATTCTGCTCACTTTTATCTTTTGCATCCTTTAAAAAATGCATGCATTCTAACAACTCTGTGCCCTATGACAAACTTTAGATAAAGGTTAATTGATTATCTTTTTTTGTTGTTGGTACAGATAATGCTGTTATAGCTATAAAACATGTAAACATCCTGAGGAAAAAGGACATAATTGATTAGTTTAGTAGCTCACTGTATTTAGTCTGATGATGCAGGGATGGAAGACGGGAGGAGAAATGTTTTAATGCACATTTTCTGATCTGATAAATATTTCCTAACTGAATTGTCAGCCTTTTTTGTTGCTTTATTTAAAAAAAAAAACTGGAATGGGAATAAATTTGACAGAGTTACCAGTTCACTTACTTAAAGATGCAATCAGGAGTTTTCCCCCTTTCAGGAATTATGTATGATTTTTTTAGAATTTCATATCAGTGATAGTCTGACCCTGTTCTATGATATAAGGTAAGGCAACACGGCCATTTTTTTTTCTTTTACTAAGCCCACCCTCTGTCCCGTAGAGCCCCATGCAATTAGAATTGAGTGCCGGTCAGCATTAGCCAATAGACATCTGCTTATGGACAGATGTCAATCACAGTGTGCGCGAGTGTTTGCGGAGGTACGTAGACTGGTGTGGTGCTGACGACATTTCTTATAGACAACTAATTCTTTAAAATAAATATATATGTGAATAAACAGCCTAATGTGAGAGTGATCATTATTAAACAATGTGTTTTAGCTCTGTTGGCCGGCTAGAGGTGATATTCATAAACGAGAGGCGTTGCTAATCCAGCTATAAACACGGAAGTAGGGGGAGGGCTTAAACTGCAATGCATTTTTCAGCCTCTAGATGGTGCCATCTGACAAAACGCCAGACAGTCCCTTTAATGTAGTCCGGCCCAACCTAGCTTAAAAATATAAACAGAAAGCAAACCTTGAAGCTCTGAAACACTTTGGGTTGATCTGACTTTTACTGCCAAATTTGTAAAGCTTTTTGGTTTTTTAGTTATATTATTTATCATATTTTTTCTTTCATTTTTAATATTTTACATATCCTAAAATGTTAGAGTAATTTAAAACAATATTTTCATCTGTCATTTCTAAAAATGTCTACATAAACACAGCATTGTTTCTAGAAATGCATTCATCTACATCAGGCGTGCCCAAGTCCAGTCCTCGAGAGCTACTCTCTCCTGGAACCTTTAGATGCATCTCTGCTCGAACACACCTGAATTCCCTCATCAGCAAATCATTCAACTCTGCAGAGGCCTGGTAACGAGCCGTTCATTTGATTCAGGTGTGTTGGAGAAGGGATGCATCTAAGAGTTCCAGGAGAGTAGCTCTCGAAGACTGGACTTGGGCACCCCTGAGTATAATATGATGCTGTAATGTTGCCATTAAAATGCACCAAAAACAAGAAGGAAGACGTGAGCTTGCACATGCTGTGTCATAGGGTGGGTTGCATTTTGGCTGTCTATGTGATTACATAATTTTGTTCTCATTTTTTCACTTTTTGATGAAAGATAAAGCTTTAAGGCAAGACAAAAAGTTTTGGATTTCTTGTGTTTTTTATGTGTTACTACTTCAGTTATGATCATGGGTTTTGAAGTACAGGTTTACAAGTTGTGGCAGCAGATATTTGGATAAATGAAGTAAAACTGGATGCATAAGGCTAATCAAAGGCCCACCCATGCACTAGTTAGTTTAAAAAATTCAGTCTCTTTAGCAAATCTTGTAACTGATTTCTCTTTTAAATTATTCTAGGGGTCAAAGTCATGCTGTACTATTACATCTTAATTGAAATATCTACTTAATCTACATTAAATACAAATGGCTACATTTAGCTGTATTCAGTCTGAGATGATTCTAAATGTGACAGTGTAATAAAATACCTTCATAATAAGTATTTATAATGTTCAGTAACAGATGCTTTCATGTCTCCAGGTCTCTAGAAGCAGTTTTTCTAACCAACATTGACATCAGGGGGAAATTAAACACAGCACTGTGTATCTATTTCTTTAATCTTCTCAAATTCTGTTTTAAATCAGCTCTATTTCACAAACTAATGGGCCGAAATACCAGAAATCACCTTAACATTTGAACAGAAACAAAACTTTCTACATAATTGCTTTCATGCCTACAGGTGCACTAAAATGATTATACAGTGGAAATGCTGCCCATTGGCACGATTTAAATTATGAATCAGGAGAAAGATGTTATCTAAACTAGAAAAAAATAATAAATGAGATACTGTAGAGTTTCTTAAGCACCGACAAGTGAATCCCTTCAAGGCAAATTCTCTGTCTTCTAGAATAAAACTCTTTATAATTTTCATTCACTGCATTAAAGCCACATTTTAGTTTGTTTGTTCGAACATAATATGGTAATCGTTTCTGAGTGATACCACAAGATCTCCACCACACAACTTCTTTTATTCTGTAGAGATGCTGATTTCAGAGGGGTTTTGTTCTTGTCCTCTCGCCGTTTTCTCTACCCATTTTTGTGCTGTTGGATTATGATGTCATGCATCAGTGTGTTTGTAAGAATAAAATCCAGCCATTAAAGTTTACTATCTGTCTGTAGAGTCGTTGTTTGATGAATACACAATATAATATCTATGTTTTATTTGCAGAAAACAGTTAAACAGATAAATTAACTGCATGGCTGCAGCGAACAGACTGCCCTAAGGAAACGCTGTAATGGAAAGTCTTCAATGTTTATGGCGTTTGAGTGTCATTTAGACAGAATAGTGATGTGTGGAGGAAGAATTTGCTTCTGCAGGAGCTACTTCAGTGGAAGCTGTTTGGAAGCGCTCATCAAAGGGCAGCGAGCTGTCCACCTGACTTTGCCTGCTGTTGTCTGACCAGCTGATTAGCCAGCTGACAGAATGATAGGTCCTTTGTAGTGCTACCTTTTTGTCTCTGCATTCTTTGGCTCCTCACAAATTAAATCCGAGCTTTTGAAGTTAGCTCATGTGCCTCACAACCCCATCACTCCTACCTTCCTTCCACTTGGTCGGCCTGCTTTGTCTCTTGTGTGTTCTGCAGAATCAGGCTCACACAGCAAGATCTGAAACCCTCAAACCCCAGATTAAAAAAAAGAAGGAATATTCCCTCTGGCATCTGCAGACTTGTCAACAACACATCCTCCGAGCAGCAGAAACACAGCAACTACAACTTTCTCCAACCAGTCTACACAGAACCCATTGTCTTTGGCTTTCATTGTTGTCCTCCAGGCTGCTGGTTAGTCACACAACAGGCCAGAGTGGCATACCTGAGGGTAGTGACTAGCATGTTGTTATCCAAGGATTGACAGCTGGATGCACAAACACATACAGGCTGGTAGAATGTGTATTTACACTCAGGGAAGCAGCCAAGACCCCCTGTAGTGCCAATTACACATACAGCTTTAATCTCTTGAGTGAGCTGGATGGACAGAGGAGGAGGAGGAGGAGACAGAAGGGAGAATAAAGGGCTGAGAAGATGAGAAACAGCAACAGTTAAAGGAGGCCAGACTTTAATGGACTGATGTGAAATCGTAACAGAAAGGAGGAGAAACAGGAAAGTTTGTAATCTGGAATAGGATCCTGTAGGAGTTTGCACTTTGAGAAAAGGAGGGAAAGGCAACCATAAGATAAGAGAGATGCACAAATTACAGGTGTTTGAGGCAGATTCAGATTTTTGACAACAAATCTTGAACCTTTACAGAACGGTCCAATGAATAAGCGTCTCTTATTACCTAAATTATTCAGTTTGTTTATTATAAACAAAGATTTCCTCCAAGAATTGAAAGTACCAGCCACTAAGGAGAAAGCTGCTGCTATAACTGTAACTAATTGCATGAATTACTGAATCATACAAATTACTTTTAATCACCTGTTACCAAAAGGTGTGTTTGTTTGTTTGTTTGTTTACAAAATATCTCATGAACCCCTGAATGGACATTAATGAAGCTATCAGAGCAGAGTCATTGGATCCACATCTACCATGATTCAGGAAGACCTGCACAGCTAATCAACATTAGCAAACACAAAAATGGGTATGAGTCAAATTTTACACATATAGAGCTTACATTTTATGTGCTAGTACCTGAGAGCTAATCACAACACACACTCCAAACATCTCTCAATCGCTCTGCTTATCCAGGTTGAGGGGGCAGCATCCCATGTAGGGAATCCCAGACTGTCCTCTCCCCGGCCAGCTCCTCTGCTGGGACCCTCAGGTATTCCCCAGGAGGCCTCCTACTAACGGGACATGCCTGAGACACCTCCCCAGGGGCGCATCCAGAAGGCATCCCATAATCAGATACCCAAATCACCTCAACATCTCACAATATTGCATGAAATTTTGCATAATCAGATGTTTTGCATAAACATCTGGGCTTGAATTTGAGTGTCACAGACCAATATGCACCTACCTTCATACAAATGTATGGTTTTAGCAGCTTTTTGTTTCTTTCAGATATTACACATAACTTATTTTAGGTATTCCTCACTTCGTTGTTGCTTACTTTGAAGACGTCCTGTATTAAGGAGGGTCAGAGCTTTGTAGAATTTCATATGATCTGCTTGAAAAGTGAAAAACATCCAATTCTGGCTGCCTGAAAACCAATGGGTGCATCTGTGAAACTAGGAGATATTTTTAGAGGAAAATGTTTGCAAGAGAGTGAAGGCAGCTTCCAGCCTCTATAGAGCATTGCATACAACGCTCCAGGTCAAGACACATATCTGTCTCTCAAACTTTTATCACTCAAAGTGATATAGCCTTGAGAGCCCCATAGGCGCAATGAGAAACTACTAAAGCCTGACGTCTTTTTCCTCCAGCATTATCAAAAGGCAACAAGGGCTTCCTTTAATGTGTTCTATCTGCCTGTCATGTCAGCAGCCTCCATCTCTCAATCTGTTTCCAGCTCTTCCTTCTCCTACCTGCTTCATTCTTTACCTTCTGCACACAATCAGCGTCTGAAAATCCTCACCTTCATTTCTGTTTTTTATTGGTTTTTTTGCTAATGCTGCCCCCTCCTCCTCCCCTGTAGCATGGTAATGTTCTCTGAAATTACAGTGGGGGTAAACAGAGCAGGGAGTCGAAATGAAATAACTGCTACAGGGCTGTCAGGTCTAGCGAGGGAGCCATCCGTCAGCAGGAAATGACACGTCGTCCACCCCCACCCGTTCTGACACACACACAGTTTGATTCCTCTTCTCCTCCTGGTGGCAAGGTGAAGGAATTATGCTCATCAAAGCCCCAGCTCAGCCTGGAGCTTTTCCATTAACCTTATACAACTCTGGTCAATGGCGACGGGACCAATCAGCTATCACACACACACAAAAAGTCTGCGTTTCTTAGAGCTATACATGCATACAAAAGAAGACATATCTGCTCACAAGTATACAGTTTATTCTGTGTCTTTAATGGAACAAAAGCCCATACATAATTACATTGAGAGAGGATCCACACAGGCGCGCACACACCTCAATTACCGTTTCATTCATAGCCTGACAGCAGAGCATGTGCAAAGGCTGACATTAAAGGAAATTAAATCTCCTTGTGGAATGGGCCAGCCCATCTCACCTCCCGTCAAAATACTCCTATTTCCACTCCTCTCCCCAACCTTCTCGTCGGGGTATTTAGGGCTTTGTGGCGCGGAACGTCATCAAAGGGAAAAGTTAGCGAAGGCGGCCGTGCTTAAAGGAGGCCTCCCTGTGATAATACCCGCTGCAAACGGAGCCCTCTACAATTAGCCCACGCACCCAAATTACTGCTTCCCATTCGGCACAAACCGGCTCACGTTTAGAAGGCAAAGTGCTTTCATGCCAGTGTGCACGCACACACACAAACACACAGTCTTATCATTGGCTCAGCCCAATGAGGGAGTAAGTCAGTTAACTCTTTGATCCAAACCTCCTTTCTGCTTTCAGATATGAAGCCTATCTGACATAATCCTGAAAAACATCGGCTCACATAACCGCTGAAACTCAAAGGAAAGCGCAGCTGTGAGGCTACACTCTCTCAAGGGACTTAGCAGGAGAGTGACACATGTACAGTAGATTTTTAAAGGCAGATTTAATTAAGCCTCATTCACAGCCAAATCCTGCGTTATACAAACTCCTGCTAGCTTTTTTCCCCCCTCACACATTCTAAAGCGCTCAACCTGCAGAGGAAGGAGGAGTTTAGTTAGATAATTGAGTTCACGGTTAAAGGAGGAAAAAGCTGCGGTCTCAGGCACCAGCTTCCTCCCAAAGGTTTTAATCAGATCAAACATGTCCTGTCAGATAAGGCAGCTAATTAATCAGGGGAGAGACCGGTCCTTTCCTCTCACAGATGGAAAGATGGAGGAAAGACACTGGTGGAGACGCTTCCTCTCCTCCTCCTTCGACTCCTCCTTTATCATCAGTGGGAAGCAGAAGAAAAGAGAGTAAGACAGCGTTGCCTGTGGTGAATCACAGAGTCTTTAAGGACTCTGTCTTCAAAAAAACATCATCTATGCAGCCTGAAGTTTCTCTACAACCTCCAGCTGAGAGGATGACAGGCTTCTCAGTTTAAGACTTACTGAAGCAGCTGTTTACGGAGCTAAATATGTGCATGAAAGACAACTTTTCAGGCTAAATCTATTTACTTAAAATCAACATTTTGAGTGTTTGAAAAAAGATAAGGCGAGTCAAATATAGCGTGCAAATTGTATTGAAATCAGCTTTATCCTTTGTTTGTCTTTTTTGTCCATTTTTGAAGTTTTTAATTATGTCCACACCTAGACTAATAATGCATATTGTTCATGCATCCATCTTCTATAAACGCTTCATCCTCCACAGAGGGTCGCGGGGGAGCTGGCGCCTATCTCCAGCGGTCAAGGGGCGAGAGGCGAGGGACACCCTGGACGGGTCGCCAGTCCATTGCAGTGCATTTTGTTCATCTAAACTAAAATGGTATTTGTATTGACAGACTATAGGGAAAATATAACATTGTTCATGCCTTATAAAAATTAAAATTTAACAGATTCCAAAAGCCAAAAGTTCCATTTTCTTTCTGTTTTTCTTTTCACATGAGAGTAAACTGACTAACCTAATAACTAACTTTCCATTCCTGTAAATAAAATAGCGTTTATATATAGTGAAGGTGTGAATCTCATTAAAAGTTGCCGTGTTTGTTTACTGGTTATTTTCCACTTGCTGGCTGGCTGTAGTGTTTGATTTGTCCTTGACCGATTTAACTGGGGACGGTCCTGACTGGTGCTCCATGAAAGGTTGGAGATTCTTGAAGCGAGAGAGAGAAACTCTGGCCGGCTGCCTGATTGGATGAGTCACACACTACCTGGAGGAACGATGGATTGAATGTGATTTGGAAAGTTGGGGAAGTTTATGCCAATGTGCTTCCAGGCTACAACATCATAATTTCATAATTAGCAGTAAGGGTGGCGTTTCCTGTGAAATTTAAATACCAAGAGGCTTGAAACATAAATAAATAGACGGTATGGATCTGTGAATGATTGACTGAACTCCAGCTGTTCAGGCTCTCTGCTACCTCGGGCTAAACTCGCTACCGGGACTGCAGCAGCCTCCTGACAATGAAAACACTGTTGCACAAGCTCGTCTCTGCCTCTTCATCTTTAAAATTGATCATCATACAAGCAGACAAATACATAAAGCAGCTGTAAATATGAGCATCGTGCAATATGTTAATGCAAAGCTGCACCGTCGTTGCGCTTTCCGCTCACACAATCCATAAAAAGACCAATGCACTCGTTCGATCACACGGCTCGAAGCTTGGTGAATTATTGATGCATCCATAAAGGATTTGAGTAGATAAATATGTTTGTCTCAGAGGCCAAATGTCATCCGAGTTTATTTAGTTTCCACAACATTTTAATTGATCTCTCATGACACAAAGCTGATGCATATTTTAGGTTCCTGCAATATATAAAGATGCAGTTTTTCTAATGTTGTCTTTTCTCTCTCCTTCTTTCCTTTTACATCCTCCATGCCCCTGCCCTCTGTTCCTCCACTTCCTGTCTCTGCAGCAACAAGAGCAGGACCCCACCAACCTGTATATCTCCAACCTGCCAGTGTCTATGGACGAGCAGGAGCTGGAGAGCATGCTGAAGCCCCTGGGTCACGTCATCTCCACACGGATACTGAGGGATGCTAATGGGGTCAGCAGAGGAGTCGGCTTTGCCAGGTAATTAATAAAAAAAACATGAAACCGACGTGGGAATTTCTGCTTTTTGTCCCTGTGTGTTATATGGGTCAAACTAAAAAAACAACGTGGAACTAATGTCTTTTATACACTAAGTATACAGTTAATATATTTCTCAAACTCCACACTGTTTTTGCATGTTAGGCTTTAGATTTGTAACCCTGAAAAGTATCTCACTAAACTTTTGGCAGCAACTTGTGAGTTGCATTTGCAAGGGAGTTTCCAAAATGTCATGGAGCACTCATGAGGTTTCTCAATTTCCTTGCAATTTAGAGGGCTTTGCTCTCATTTTAACCTATTCAGGGGAAAAAAGTCATTGCCGGTGTTTGTAACACTTTATAATCTAGTTTTTATAAGTCATATTTTACAAAAACATGAGACACCTTTGGAAGGGGATGGTGAGCGAGGATAGACACAAAATTGCAAATAAAATGAGGATAAATTCCTCAAAAAAATAAGTCACGCTGACTAAATTGCAACAAGAAAATGTGCAGGACATTTGCAGAAATTATGCAATTAATTCACACTTGCTAAAAGTGTTGTATCACTGCATCGTGATTCCAAATAAAAATTTGCATTTTTTTTTTTTGCAATTATGTGTCTTCAACTTGTTGCCAACCATCACAGCTCAGTGAGAATCTGGCTAAAGTCTCAAGAGTGAGCAGAGATAAACCCGGTGACACACTTATCAGGGGAATGTGTCTTTAAACTTCAGAAAGCTCCCTCTGGACCCCTAGTAGACGCTGCACAACTGTTGTAGCAATCCCTTTGATGAGTTAATTGAACGTGGGTTTTTAACCCATGCTTGATTTGCACATGAACAGATGCACATGCATATGCATGTTTATACGTGCACCGGCGTCCTATGTGCACAGACTTAATCGCGCTCTCAGATAATTTGTTTCTTCCCCTGTGCTGTGTAGCCGTGCATCATCATCCGCAAACATCCTGCAAACTGGCAATTACTCCCCGCGTTACAGTCGCTGCAGCTACATATCCAAGACTAAGTCCATCATTGAACAGTTCATTTCTTTTTCTACTCTGAAAAGTTTCCACTTCAGTTTATTAATCCCCCAAAGTCATAAAGCGTTCTGTCCTTGTCCTCGACAGCAGCCACCAGGCTCTCATTCCTCTCCACACATTTCCTCCCCGTTTACCCAGAGGAGGCCGCTGACGGCCACACAACCGCCATCTTGCAGGGATTTTACTTAATCACCTGCTCTGGCTGAACTCCTCTCCTATTCCCCGCTCTATTACCAGAGGTTAAAGCAGGACAGACAAACACACAAAAATAAGTCCATGCACAGACAGGCCCTCGCACACCCAGCTAACGTGCACATGACACCACACACTGCAAACTCTCTGTAGTTCCTAAAACCAGTATGCAGCCTCCTGCAGACCAACAAACAGAGCACAGCAACAACCTGCCACAGGCCACCTGTTCATGCAGCCCTCAGAGGAAACAGGCAGACATGATGGAGAAAAAGAGGGAGGGAAACATGGGCTGGATAGAAAGAAGGAACTGTATAGAAAGAGAGAGAGAAAAGGTTATTATGAGGTAATGTGAGACAGTAATATTAAGGAAAAGAAACTGAAAAATGAAGGAAAAACAAGGTAAAGAATGATAAAACATGTCCGTAAAAGAAGCCAGAAAGCGAACGGTCCCAAGGAGACGGGATAAATCGATATATTTTATGAAACGTCAGACTCCCATTAGCTGTGTCAACAGACAGACAGACAGGCAGCTGCTGAGGGCTGGACTATGAGGGGCATTAGAGAGAGTAAACTGAGCTAAGTGTTTGTGGGCTGATCCATTACTGTTATCAGAGCCCATTACTCCAGCCCTAGCACTAATCATTGCAGACAGCAGCACCTGATGCCATTAACCAGCAGCATACATGGAAACCTGCCTCCCTGTCCACCTGGCTGACTCTCTAACTGACTGGTTTCTGCTAAACCTGACTGGCTGACTGGTTTGTTTCTGCCTGTCTGCCTTATTTACTGCTGCCTCAGGCTGCTTACCGGCTTGTTTGCGACCTGCAGTAGAATAAAATAAGATGTTATTCAAACGATGATGATCAATTCCTTCAAAATAATCTATAAATATTTCATACAAGGATTTTGATTCAAACTACATTTATAAATAAAGATTATATTGACTTCTGGATATATTTATTTAGAGTTTAGCTTTAATAAGTTTGTTATATCATTAAGTTTTATTAGTTTAATGCTGCAGATTTGACCTTTGAATGTTGCATTATGTGCAGTTGGTAGCATTGTTGTCTTGCAGCAAGAAGGTTGCAGGTTTGATTCCCAGCTGCAGCCTCTCTGAGTGGCGTTAGCATGCTCTCCCTGTACTTTGGTCTCCTCCAAGTACTCCGGTTCCCCCGACAGACCACAACATGCCTGAAAGGTCAAAATGGAAGTCGCTTTGGAAAAAAGCATCCACTAAATGAATAAACATAAACATTACAGACCCCTTTTTTTTTTTTTCTTTGTTATTTAATAACATTTATATCTGTTTTTATTTATTTCTTGTTCAGGTAAGATTAATCTCATTGAGATCAAAGACTTATCAAGTTTTTTTTAACTTTTTCTGTACTTCAAAATGCAATTGATGTTTCTTACTAATCTGTTTGCTTTTCCTGAGTCGTATGTAGGAGTCCAGTTGCTGTAATTATTGGTCAGTTGACCCGTATTGACCCGTTGATACATCCTAAACTCTAACTGGACAGTAATGGAAGAAAGAAAGAGGTGGAAACGGGGTCAGTGTGAGATTAATGACACCAGGAAGTGTGAATGATTACGTATTCTAAAAGGAATAAGAGCAGAGAGGAAAGAGAGACTGATGTTGATGTGGATTGGGAATATTATAGAAAGAAAAGAATGGACAGAGTGAAGGAAAAGAGGCCAAGGAACGAAAGAGAGACTGGGCAGGAGAGAGTGAGTATAATGGTGAAAGATGGAGAAAATAACCAAGGTTGAAAGACGGGGAGGAATGAGAGAGACGTCAAAAAGAAAGGCTGTAGACGGGCTGGGAGTAAGATGGATGGGACAGAGAGAGCGATAAAGAAGCTATGGTTTAAAAAAAGGAGAAGAAGAATGAGGGTAGCGATAAGAGCGGGATGAGAGACAAAGGACAGAGAAGTGAGGGGCTGACAGGATGATATGAGTATTTCTGGAGGTGTGGGGTGAAAAAAAAGGATGGAAATCTGGAATGCAATGAATTCTGCACATTCCAGGAGCATATTATCATAAAGGCTTTGCAATCACTCAAGCCTGCATCGGAAAACAATCTCATTCTGATATCAGTCCTCTGTGTGTAGGAGGATAACTGAAATGTGTTTACTGCACGGATGTGCAAATTCATGCATATAAATATTTGTTTTTAATATGTTACTCTGACTTAATGCAATTTAGCTTCTAGATGGGAATCCCTCGTGCAGAGAAAAGCAAATCTTTGTAGATTTTTTTCCCTCTTTTCAAATTCTCAAAGTTCAATAAAGCTGCAACAATTGAGAGGTAATGTAGAGCCATTTCTGAGAACACGTTCTCACTTCATAGGTAACTAAGCTGAAAGGATGACGGCAACATTGTGAGCTTCCAGGCTGCTTTTGAATTCAATCATCTGAACATTTTTGAAGTTGAAGGTACTTGTTGAAAGTGTCATGTACTTATTTGCTCTTTTTTCCTTGTTGGAATGGAATATAAAGTCTGTCCAGGAAGCAGGTAGAAGTTTAATTCTGGTCTAAAATGAGTCCTGTAGTGAGAGAGTACCAAAAACACAAACATCCGACACCATTTCAGTATCAGTTCAGGTCAGTTTGTGCTGACCAGCATTCACTCACACGTCTTCCTAACAATCGCCTGCTGAGCCCAGGTCAACGAGGACACCGACGCTGTGTTTGTCTTGCTGCTTTTTGGGGGGTTATTTTGTGAAAATTCTTTGATGTGTGCAAAACAATTTTTGTTAAAATGTGCACTGAAATTTCTATTGTTAAACTCCATTCTAAAAGAGGAACAAAAAGCATATCTCAGTTCAGCTTTGTAAAACTAAAAAACTAAAAAAACATCATCTTTATCTGTATTTAAACTGTACAAAACGTTCTGATTTGACTCAGGTTATTAGCTGCAGTACTCCTGATCCCTCTGGGCGGGTGTTTCCTGCAGTCTTGTTACTGCTGAAGTAAGAGATCAGCCATGCTGGACTGCAGGAAGTCACAGCTCCAAGCCAATAAATAATAAACACTTTGACCCAGATACACAGGGCAAGAAAGCAAACCAGCTTTCACCACAAACTGTTATGTTTCACATGCTTTCAAAAGCATTTAAAAAATAATAAGTTTTGGCATTCTGGTTAAATATTCTGTGAAGTAGAAGATGAACTGATATGCAAAAGGTTAAAAATAAGGGATTGTTTTAAAAGTTATAATAGAATACTATTTTATTAGCATTTTAATCCTTAGAATTGTAAAGTACAATGAGGTTTGGTTGAGGCTCAAAATAGATGCATAGGAATAGGATGAACATAAGATAATTAAACAAATAATGGAAGAAGAGGCCAACATGTCAGCATTTTTTCTTTTGCACAATGTAAAACCTGTCCTCTCAGACACCTAATTTGATCTCAGATCTAATTCCATTTATTAAAGTGATCACTGTTAGGTGAAAACAACTACTAAAACTGAAGGTCTGGCTATGAACGCATATCACCTTCCACCTTTAATGCCAGAGTTTTAAACTAAGATCATCTTATGATGAGAAATTATGAAGTTATAGCTGTTTCTTTAAAATCCTTCTTGTGGTTTATGAGATGTTTTGGTAACAAACAGGGTTGACTAATAGGTTTTGGCAAAGATGTCACCCAGTGTGTAGAACTTGCAGTATTTGATGACCCATAACCATTTATAGTGCAAGTGACCCTATATAAACTTTTTTTTGAAGTTCACAAAAAAGTTTTGAAAGTTAAAAAAAATAGTCGTTTTAAAAAGTAACTTTTTTTAAATTAGCATAATTTTAAAAAATGTAAACGTCAGGAAAAAACTTTTTAAGAAGTAAAATCTTTGGAAAAACTTAAAAGTTAAAATAATTAAAATTTACAAAAGAATGTAAAAAAAATTTTAAAAGCATAAAAAATTATTAAAAAGTTTCCCTCAATATTACTCGAGTATTGAAACTTTAAATATAGATTTTTTTAGTAAATGTCCTTTAAAGGGTTAAAAACCATGACCCCACATTTTAATAATGATAATAATAATGTAATAGTTTATATAGAGCTCTTTAAGGCACTTAAAGCACTTTACAGAGGATCCTTTATTTACACACACTCACACACTGGTGGTAAACTCCAAGCCTGATAACCCTAGTGTAATCTGACAGAGGCCAGGCTGTCAATACACCATCCGCTCTCTGACCACCACCAACATTCAACAGGCAGGATGGGTGAAGTGCCTTGCCCAAGGACACGACGACAAAGTGACTAAATGGGACTGGGATCAAACCACCAACCCTCCAATTGCGGGAAGATCTGCTCTACCAGCCGAGGCCCTTTAATTCCCAATCTCTGTGAATTTTATGGAGTTAAAGCTGTTTTTGTGTTTTTAGGACCTTCTGGCTGTGGAGACCATCTTGAATTGCATTGGCTCCAAAAGTTGGTCAGTTGTAGACGTAGATGCAAAGGTTCATTTCAATAAAATCCATCTAGTTCAAGAGATATTTGGCTAACACCAAAGACAAAGCATCAAAAGAACAAACACACAAATACACGCAGGCAAAATCAGCCTTTTGCCTTTTGATGGGCAATAAAAATCACAGTGAATGACATTAAAAACACAGACACCTATCAAGGTAACCAACAACATAGTTTATAATATTATAGGATGAAAAGGTCAAGATGAGTTCTGCTAAATTCAGAAAAGTAGACAGGTAAATCAAAAGACTCCAGAAAGCCTTAAAGAAAAATGTGCAGACTCTTAACTAAGTCATCAAGTGAAAGCGTTTCCTGCGTCTACGCCACAAAACTCTGTCTGAAGGCTGAAAATGAGCATGTATGGAATGCATGTCTCGTGAACTAATGAGGGGAAAATAGAACTTTATGGCTGCAATAAGCCATGGTGCGCTAAGAGCAGAAAATGCTGCAGACTTGAAAACAACTTTCCATCTGTTAGGCAGCGAGGTGAGTCGGTCATGCTTTTGGCTTGTGTTGTGAGTGGTGGCATGGGGAATATTTCTCTGGTAGAGGGAAAAATGGTTCAGTAGCAGCAAGTCCTGGTAACAAACTGGCTCTGATTTTAGTCATTTAGTGCAAACTAAGACCATTTTATGTTTTTGTCAAATTTTTATTGGTTTATTCACTCTTTCTTTGTAACCATAAAACCATAAATACAAACCTCAACAAAATAAGATGAAAGAAGATGAACTCCATCATTAGATCTTTTTAATTTTTACATTTACAAAACAGAAAATGATTTAACAGATTTAACAAATTGATAATTAAAGGAATTGAAATGAAAGTTGCTCAGATCTTGCATGTGGTTTTGGGCGTGCGATGCTAAATTCTCTCCTCGCAGCACTGAGACCTGGGATGTTTGTTTATGCCAACAGTGTGTATATTTGTGCAGTCATATGTGCTCGATAAACTAATTTTTGATGTAACGTCTGTCTGACATGAAGTGTCTGCAGGCCTGTGATGTAAGGGATCAGAGCCCCCCTGCTGGTCAGCTGTTTGGCCCCGTTCACACTCTTTGATCCAGCGCCTGGGAGGCTGGAGACGAGCTCGTTGGCCTCTTGTATTTTTTATCTCCCTCCTGCCTAAAACGGGAGCATTTACTCGGATTTACACGTAATTTTGAGGTTTCTCTTACTTCCTTATCTTCAGCTCCTTCCACCTTTTCTTTTCGCAGACCTTTCATGCGCTTTTTCTGTCGTTCCATCCGTCATTTATATTATGCACAAAGGCAGCATAACAACCTTTTCCATTAAAGTCCTGAATTTCATTATGAAGTCTTTATGAATGCAGACGACGCAGCGCAGCAGATAGAGAGACTCTTGATGGTCTCACTGGACTTTTTTTTATAAAGAATCCAGCGAGCAGCTTTGGGGTTTTCTTTATTGTTGTATCGGTGGCTGTATTTAACCTCATGCTTCACATTTGAAGCCAGTGGTGAAAACATTTTTCTGCCGAAGTGGAAAAAAAAAACCTTCCTATTTCTCACGAGTGCTTTGGAATAATTTAATGTAGCATATAAATCGAGGCTTTTACAGCCATGGAATTTTCATTTAGCTACAAATGGATAGTAAATATTTAAAAACTGAACCCTGTTTAACATCTTTTATTGCAGGATGGAGTCTACGGAGAAGTGTGAAGTCGTGATACAGCATTTCAATGGAAAATACCTGAAAACCCCACCCGGCATTCCAGGTGAGTCCTCCCTCCTCTGCTTTTCATTACTCCCGCCTGACCTCTCGTTCATTTTTTTCATAGAAAATCATCACCCTTTTCTAGAAGAAGCCTCTTTTCAAATTCAATTACAGTAATCTCTCATCTCGGATCAGCTGGACAGCCTGATAGATTGTGTACGCTGTGATGTATGACACCTGAAGCTAATCGTCTTCCTCTCTTTTGAGTAGCTGATTATTCTGTAGGACTCTTCTTCTCTGCCTTTTTCTCTTTCTCTCTGTCACCATCCCCCCTCCCCTCCCCTCCCCTCCCCTCCCTGGTGGTGCACTCGCTGCAGGCTGGAACTTCTCGGTCAGGAGAAAGCCCTCTTAATATTCACACTCATGCCTCTGCGCTGTTCTTTGCAATCTACTTAAGAGCTTGCACTCTCGCCTCTTTCCTCTTCTGCTCCTGCACTCTGTTGCAGTGTCCCCTCTCCTTCCCGTTTCACGTCTCTGAAGTCACCCTGTAGAGAGCGTTCGAGGAGAAAACTGGCAGGGAAAAGTGGGTTAAGGAAAGAATGAAAGAAAAGTTGTAGGACTTGTGCATGTAACTCGGTGCGTTATCAGAGAAGTGTCTAAAGACGCAACCGATTGTGGGAAAGAGACTTCAGGCACGGTGGAGGGTCAAGAGGTAGCAGCTGGGAAAACGAAAGGTAAGCTGGAAAGGGAACAAAGATATGAAGGAGTCAGAAAGAAGAAGAAATGCTACTGAGGCATTTTTGAGGTCAGGTGCTGCAGCATCAAATTCTCTCATGTCCCAGCAGGACGTGTAAGCCAGGTGAGGGCGGTATCTCCTTCACGTCGATTTTAATAACATCCCTCACACCTCCAACCAGCAGCACAGAAACAGACACATAAATTGCTGCCCACTATCCAGTAATATCGCTGAAAGAGTGGATTTAGACTGTCCCTATATGCTCGAACAGTGCATAGCCAGCAGCCATTAAAGGCGAGGTGAGCGGTTATATTGAAGTTTAGCCGTAATAGGAAACCTTTAAAGCCGTAATATCAGGCTGACCTTCGCCTTTAAGGGTCGATCTCCCCGCTGCTCTGCCTTTATTATTGTTAATGGATTGTTCAGGCTTTTGCCAAGCGTGGAAATTTACCACCTTCATCGAGGAAATCCTCCTGTTGAATTAAGAATGTTTACAAAGTCTGCTTTGGTCCATTGTTACTCAGAAATCCTTCTTTCCTTGTTTGAAAAAGCTCTTATTTTCTCTTCTTGTCATTTAAATGTGTGATTTGTGCCATAGACAATCACATCAGGTGATTCTTGTAGTTTATTGCAGGGTGGATTTTATTTTTCTGGTGTTTTTCTCTTGGTTCTAAGAGGCTTATAGTTGCCAGAGTCGTTTCTGAGATCTGGGATTCTGATGAAACGTTTCTGTACAACTCAGCCTGAGGGGGGAAGATACACGATCAGTCGGACGATCAGACAAGTTCTAAACAGGCTGTCTAGAATCCGCCTGTAAATCAAACCAGGGGTGCAATCATCAGAAACGACAACATTTTTACACGAGAACTGAATGCAAGTTGGAGGAAATCTGTTTGCAGCCTGGCGTCTGTTTTTATTGCAACTGTTGTAGTAATTAATTAGGCAATTATAGAAGTTATAGTTTAAACAAATATCCTTAGAAAACTGGGACGTTCTGGTACACTTCCCAGAGTTTTTCCCCTTACTGATGTTATCCATGTTGACTGGCCGTCTGCTAAGTGGAGATTTCTGAACATTTTTCATTTATCAGACTCAGATGTTCCTCTGTGCAGAACCCCGAGGGTTGTATCGGTTCACACAGACATAGAAATACCCTTTTTATATTTTTCCACGTGTAACATGTATGATTTCACTGCATTTCTATATGTTTCTCTGCTCAGAATGTGTGCATATTCACACATCTGCAGTTTGAAGCAGACACATCTTCTTTCTGTCCACTGACTGAGTCTCTTTCAGTGTGTGTGTGTGTGTGTGTGTGTGTCATGTTGGTGGGATTTCCCCAGAGCCCTTTGCTATGCGGGCCAGCTTCTTCATCCATCCTGCTTTGACAGCTCAGCGGCACCCCTCGGGGGTCCTCCCACCACACATGGAACAGCAGGACCGTCTGTATGTGCATGTGTGCACGTGCACGGGTTCGCTCGTATGACACCCGTGACTGCGGCTCTGTGTGAAGTCCTGACACAAACACACACCACATAAGCAAAAATTTGGTCATGCACCACTGACTTTGACCTGAATGGAATGTCAGCGTCTGTAAAACGGTAATAAGCTTTTAGCTTGCGAACATTCTCAACGTAGCTGTGGGAGCAAAAATGTGAGAAAATATTTTTATAATCCATGCACACAGATCTTAATATTTAACCAGGTTGGATGCAACTTCTGGTAACTAATTATGAATGGAATTTGTGTGGAAGTCTCCAGTTCAAACATTTCATGCAACAAATTTCCTCTCAAAATCAAGTTGTTGCAGGCGTCTGGAACCCTTCTCAATTTCGTTACCATCAGTCAGAAAGTACAAAAAATATGGGACAACTTTGGGAGGGGTTTGCAACCATATTATGAGTAAAATGGACTGAGATACATAAACGACTTGTCTTTTCAAAGTGAAGTCAAAATGTACTGGTGCTGACATGCTGTATTTTTTGGGAGTCTGTGCACTTGAGGACTCCTCATTAGGGAGCACTTGTTGAGTTTTGACTTTAATTTTATTGTTATGTTCCTGTATCTAGTTATCAAAAATGTTCATGATAAACTGGGCGTAAATGGCAAACATATTGAGACATAGTTAAGACACCCTCTCGTTGTAATTCCAGGTAAAATGTGTGCATTTCTTCACAATTTTGTATCTCCAACGACTGGTTTGACTCTTCTCTAGCACATATCTGACACACTTCTGCATTTGCATCTTATCCACTACATCAAACAGTGTCAAAAGGCTGTGTGTGCGTGCGCTTCTGTGATGAGAATCAGTCTCGTTGTCAATCTCTACTCAGGCGTGTCCGTGGCAGTACAAAAGGATATTGAGCTGTAGCCGCGCCGTCCTGTACGAGGAAGTAAATATCTGGATGTCAAACGCCAGGTCATGCTTTAAAATCAACTGACCATGAGAAAACAAACGGAAAGGAAGTAGTCAGGAAGTTAACTCTGCGTTCCAGATAACGCATCAGCACAGGGAGCAGGAACATACGGAGCAGAGCTTTGAGATAATGCTAACAGATGGCAGCTAATAGAAAACTTCCATACATTTCCTGTTTTAATTTTAATGCAATAACATTCAACTTCCTTGTAATTACATGAGATGTTGAGCTGATATGGCGACATGATAGCAGATGGCAGCTAATGATACTTAACAGCCTTCCTTCTCTCACTGTTAAGGTTTTAATAAAATTACATGTAAGTGTCTGTTCTCATATTTTCTCCAGAGGTAGCCAGAACCTTCTCATCTGAGGGTTTTGTTTGAAGTGGTCATCTATTAGAGGCAGGCGTGTAGTTCTAATTTATTTTGTTTGATGGGTAAATTGGGTTATACTAAAGTCATTTTGATCTACTCCTGTTTGCCTTGTAAAGCTGTGTATTACAAACTCAACCCTCTGGTGTCTCAAAGAACAGAAACACCTCATTTTACTGTGAAACATAAGCTGGTACACGATGTGCAACAACAACAAGCAGATGGAGTAAAGGATGAAGTAAGACAATGTCATTTTGAACCCAGGACGCATGAAAATAACATTTGTTGGATATTATCAACATTGGCCACAGTTTCTGTTCGAATTTTTAAAAGTAGTAGTGACCAAAACTCTTGTAGTTTCTCATATACCAAGAACTGGTGCTCCTCAGAACTCTGCTTTCTTCTCTTCAGTTTATTCCTCAACGACGTCGTCACAAACTCAGACAACATTGAGATTTGGGCTTATAAGAAAATAGATGACATTATTAAGAAGGGGTGAGAATAGAGTCAAACGACACTCCCTCTTGTCTAAAACACCGTGTCAAAGTACCGTGTGATTACTATCATATTCAAAATTTGGGTGTTGTGATTAATAAACAGCTGACCTTTAAAGATCACGTTGCTCGTTCGTGTTTGTTGTTTAACATGCAAAAGATCAGGCCCTACCTAACAGTACGCCACCCAGTTCCTGGTGCAGTCTAGGGTCATCTCCTGCCTCGACTACTGCTACGCCTTTCTAACTGGTCTCCCAGCCTGCACTGTGGCACCTCTACAAATAGTCCAGAACACAGCAGCACATCTCGTCTTCAATCAGCCTAAAAGAGAAAAGGGCAACTTTTCTCCAAGTTAAGAAAATATTATCAACCATTCTGTAGCAAATACAGGAAAAAACCCTGACTGGTTGGGGGTCTGGGAAAGATGTTAACCTGTTCGGTTAGCAGGCTCACGCCTCACCTCAGAAGAAACCAGATGACTGATGGTCTTAAACAGCTCAAACTGAGGGCGTGGTCTCTCATTCCTCCACTAAGCTCTGGAACTCTTGCTTTATTTACGATTTACAAGTCCAGGTCTTGGACTTTTGCCTGGGCTAACACGTGTTACAGAAAAAAGACCTTATAGTTGCTTTGTCTACAAAACTTAGACATTGAGACTTTCCAGGACAACAAACTCACCCAGTTCTACCGTCAATTTCTCCAAATAATGTTCATGTTACACCTAGGGTTGAAGTGAGTTTGTTTAATTTTTCTGAAAGACGAGACTTTTCCATGTAAACTGGATTATAAGATTAAAAATGCTACAGAAGAAAGTGATTTTTGTTGTGGCTGTGTATGGATCTTCCACATGCTACTGAGGACCATGACGGTGAAAAGCAAATGGTGTGCAAATGGCCAAAATGTGTCGTTTTTTTCTGGATCACTGTGGGAAAGTGCACTCATCCAATCCACCAGTCAACTCAAAGCAAGAGTGAATACCAGCAGCAGAATATTGCAGGAGATTTTGAGTTTAAGTGAAACTCCTAACATTAATTGTCATTTTCTTTTATAATTACGTGACACGGGTCTTAAACACGAGGCACATTTTTTGAATCCCCATCAACAGTTGCAGAGACCTGTGTTGCATGAAAACAACTTGAACTCATCTCTGAATAGTTTTCTCTGCCCACAGAAGTCTGCACTATGGCACTCACGTAGACATGCATCCAATCAGCTCTCCAGGTCAGGTTTGTTTGGAGAAGCCCGGTTGATATGAGAGCTGCGTAGCACTTGTCCAACAAGCCAGTCACAAAGGCCTGCTCCAGCCGCTCCGCTCTGCCCACGTCTGATTGTGATTCAGAGAGAGGGACATGATCGATAGCCCTGATGGAGCGCTACAGCTGCTTAACTATTCTGTGCAATGCGGCAGCGGCTCTCCCTGTCGCTGTTGAGCATGCATCCACGCATATACTGAAAAAGAAAACACTCATGCATCACACATGTTGCACTTTTTGCCATTTCTAACACACATCGCTGTTTAGATGTACATATAATCAGCAGCACAGACAGATTAACACAACATCTTTTGAGGTGAGATAAAAGATCCATCCTTGCAGTGTTTTTTTTACTGGATGTGAATTTACTCAAAACACAAAATAAATGGAATTTATGAAATGTGACTGCAGCAATAAACTATGGTGAAGTGAGCCCAACAGGGATGCATTATGATTTACACAGCAACCCTGAGCACAGGGCAAGTCAAAGGAAGTGCAGATAAAAAGTGATTTAATCCGCTGGCTCCACCGAGCCTCGCTGATTAAAGCCCTTCGTCCTACAATGCTTTAAACAGCTTAGAGATGACACCCTATGGTAAATGTAATTTGAACTGGAGATACATTAGCTTGTGTTTGATTATGTCAGGTGAGTAATCCTCTGTATTTTTTATTTGCACATAAGGAAAATCTTTAACATGTATGTTCTAGCCTCTTGAGTGATTTACTTTCTTTTAAAGCTATTGCAATAAATAAGACAGCTCAATAAACAGAGGTGTTTATTTCTAGAAGACATTTTTTCATTTTTTTAAAAGACTTTTGGAAACTAACAAGACCAGACTATGATGAAGTGAGTATTTGTCTTAAAGTCTTAACTGTGCAAACAAAGATTCAGTCCAGGGTGAAAGCGCTGCAACGCTGCAGCTTCTTCCGTTTCACTTCTGTTGTTGCTGCTTGCTCCAAATTCCTGCTGCCAAAATGGCATCGGAGCTGAGAGAAGGATCCAATATTGTCCGATAGATGTTGGATAAATAATGAAAACTACATCAGGAAGGAGCCACATTGGCTGTGAGAGATGGAAGCAGGAAGAAACATGGGATATGTTCAAACTTTAATGCATTTTGGGTTGTTGTTGTTTTTAAACTCTGCATGTTCAATCTTGAGTGCTTCTCTTTGTTTTCACTCTGATTGTGTTTTTTAAAAACATGGATCTGATTTCCATTTTACTGACTCCTGATCTGTTGGGGATCCATATGACACACTACATCTGTCTAGTTCTGAGGCACCACATTGCAGACGAAAGACGATTTTGGACCTAAAGCGTTGGCCACCAACACTTCCCATCATTAGCTGAAGAACATTGAGTCTAAGCCACTGAGGATGGGCGTTGTTGTTGCCTGGGGGTGAGTGTTGTAGAAAGATTCCCTCGCTGCTGGCATCCTCACCGAGTCAACGCTGCCAAGATAGCAGACACTGCCCACGGTATTAAATCGTCCCTCACTGAATTAAGGCTAGTCCCAAATCGCTTGGTAAGTCACAAAAAGCCCTTCTGAAACTGTCAGTCATACTTGAGTAATCTATGTTAATGTCTGCCATCCCTCCCACAATCCCCTGGCTAATAACTGGCCTGTCGGCGGGCCCATTTCCTTCCCCTATGGTGTGTAGACCCAACGTGGAGCCAAGTAGGCTGATAATTTGGCTGTCAGTGTTTTTCAGACATGGCTGCCTTTACGAGGGCACACAAGCGTGGATTTCCCATTCTGCATCTCTTATTGCATATAAAATAATAAAGGTCAAATTCTATGTTTTTAAATAATAAATTCTATATTTGTGGCTGCCAATGCAACAGCTATTCAATATACCCCGCAACAGATAATAATTAGGCACCAATTTCACATGTGCTTATCAGAATTTTGCATCATAATGAAATCTGCCGTCTTTGCACGAACCTTCCTCCCACAAACCCCCTGATTTCACCCACCTCCCATTAGAGACAGGACACACAGGAAGTTATTATTGGCATCCTAAGTAAATCAGACAGCTTCCTGCAAAAGGATCAATTTCCGCCGATGCACTTTCTCATTATAACCTTATCTTGCCTACAGACAATAATCTGGATTTGTTACGCTTTGTTTGCTTTGCCGCTGAGCTGTATCATTCATGAGCAAAGCCAGCGGTTTGCAGAAACGAGGAGGAGCAGCGGATCCGTCTCTGAAATTGAAAGTATTCACATACAGTCCCCTTCCACAGAAAATAATATAAGCCCTTTGATTGGCTTCAAAGTTTGTTTAGGCGGAGAAGAGGAGCTCAGGCTCCTGGAGGGGTTCAGACAGGAACGATTGACTTTGCTCTCCACTCAACCACATCTAATATAAAGACACACAAACTGAAGGACAGTTACCGTGAGAGAAGAGATACTTAATAAAGGAGAGTAATGGGGGGAATATATAGCATCCATGCAAGAGGATAAGAGAGGAGGAATAAGTGAGAAAGATGAAAGCGAGCAGACGGAAGAGGACAAAGAGCGGAAGAAAGTGGAGGGTGGTGCAGAAAAGAGAGGCATGAAAGTTGGATCAACCTGAGCGCTTGGAAGGTTAAATTTTAGCGCATATTAGGCAGCTGTGTCTCTAACAGATGAGATGAAAGGATGACATTGACTCTGCGACTGCTTCCTGGGCTTGACCTCCTGTGACCTAGGCCCAGCTGTTCATCACGTTGATCCCCCTCTAACTTTTTTGCCTCCCTCCTCACTCACATTTCTCCTTGGACTTTTTGCTGTCCTTGCTTTTATTCTCCATCCCTACCTTTCTTATTTGCCCTTTTCTTTCATCCCTCACTTCTCTCTGCACGCAACAGCATCACACACATTCCTGCATCTTCATTACCAAATTAGATTTATCGACATGATGTTACTGATGTAAGCACGCAAGGCTGCTTTTATTTATCACAAACCTCTTCCTTTTTTCTTTTTGACACATGTTGATCCTGGTTTGTTTCTCCGTCTATGTAGAGGATTTGCTGACAGCTAGGACATGTGTTTTTTTTACATGTTTTACACATCAAAGCAAAGCAACATTAGAATTCAATGGCCAGTTTTTCAAATCTGGTGTTTTATATTCAGTTCTATTATTATACTTTGTTTTACACTTTTTTATGAGTTTGTCTTGATGATTTAAGTTGTTGAGTTGAATGTGGCTTTTTCATATATAAATTCTTGAGCCAGTATGTGCTAATATGACTCTTTACAGTGTTAATGAAAAGTCACTCAGTCCCATCTGCTGCTTGTGTCCAGAATACCACGTTTGCAACTTCTGAGTTTCTGGTCCGTTACCCTGAAGTCTTACAAAGTCACGTAGCTCACGAGGGTTAGGCTAACTCAGTGTGGCTAGCTGTTATGCTAGCGCTGGAGTGTTTTTAGCTCATGATTCCTGATTTTTTTGGATCTCTCCCTGCTTGAACACAGCTGATTTCTTTGAATGAGTGATGAACCGCTCCAAAAGAAAGCAATGAAGGCTGAGGAGACATTTCAACAGGTAGATTTAGGTGTTTCTGAGCAAAGACAATGCTAACGTTGTTATGACAGTGACTTCAAACGGACACTAGGGGGTGCTAAAAACAAGCAAAGCTGCATAGTGTGCCTTTAAGATTTTAAAGCCCAGCTGAAAGTGGGATTTTCATCCATATCACACTGAATGATTTGAGATTTAATAAATACTGACTGAACAACATCTTTCCATCCTAGAATTATATAATAAACATAAAGCATACGTCACAAAGTTCCAACAGGGACATCAATCTGATGATGAATGGAAAGCAACTCTGGTGTAGTGATTTTATTAGGAGGTCTATCAGATTCTCAATTTAAACCACAACTCTTAGCAGCTCTTTGAACGAGTATTAACTTCCTCTAAGCTTCCGGTTTCCAGGACAGGTGAAGCGCATTTAAGATCCCAAAAGATTATTTAGTTTTACATTAAAAATACTAAAGCTTGTTAGGTTAGTTCGTCTTCATTTTGTCAAAACAGATTGAAATTTACAATCTTAAATGTTTTATTTGATCTCTTTTGTCCACTCATGTAGGAATCTGGTCTTAAGATGCGCATGTTAGCTTCCTAGATCCGTAGATTCCAGGTTTTCACTATCAGCCAACTTAATCTAATGCTGAACCCGAGGCGATGCATTTTTTATCCAAAGAATAATATTCAGCCTCTCAGCAGATACAGCGGGTCACTGAGCTCATAGCCTTCCGGCCCGCCTGCCCGTCCTCCTGAATGAAGATTAAGTTTGCTGAGAAGGATAATCATGCTCCGAGGTCTCTGTGGTATGCAAGCAATTCAGCCGGCTCACTCTGTGATTCACTGGTCAACTCTTCTTATCTCCTGCACCTTTTGCTATCAGACCATCAGGTTAGATTATCACCACAAGTGAGTCTGATCAATTAAAGCTTTCTAGTCTTATTTTTAGCATTTTAATTTATGAATCTGAAAAATGAGCACAAACAGCCAAGGGGGAGCCAGGTCGTCTGACTGCCAAGAATTGACTTATTGTATCCTGTGTGTGCTTGCGTCAGGGAAGCAGGGAGAGGAGGGGGATCACCAGCATCAGTTACACCCTGCCACGTCACTGTCACCACTCAGGACACGGAGGGCAGGGAGATAAATCGAGCTGATGCCCCCAAAATAGAGCTCGAGCCTCCATTAGGACAGGACGCAGGCTATGTGAGAACAAGCAGAGGTCACTGTGGTCAGCGAAGTTATTTCTGTTGTGCCACCGGACCTCCAGGAGTGAACGCCCATTCATTCATCTGATAGCCTGCCAGCAGGTTGGGACACACACAGGGACACGGAGAAATGTGCAGGTTTTTTTACATGCTCTGCCAGCGGACCATCAGCAGGAGGAGGGTTGGATTTATTTTTGGTCAAATTTACTGTGATGGTGTACAAAATACTAGAGGCTATTTGTGTCATTTCATATCGTATGCGAGCGCATTTATAGGAGACCTCCTCGCTCGTGTTTAAGCTGAAGGGCGATGGAAACACACCTGGCTTTTAGTGACTTCATGTCTCCGACACCGTCTCTCTCTCTCTCTCTCTCTCTCTCTCTCTCTCTCTCGCTCTCTCTCTCTCTCTCTCTCTCTCTCTCTCTCTTTGTTGGCAGGAGAGTAAGGCACGTTATTTCTATTGGATCGCACATTTAGATTATTTCTGCTCCTTTTATTCAGCTCATATAGATGATTTACAGCAGCTCGCAGACATAGATGCTCACTTTTTTGCCTCAGCAAAAGCAGAAAGGGAAAGAACATAGCAGCAGGAAGATTTCTTAGAGCCTGTTTTTCCTTTCTTTGTTCCTCCTCTGTCTTCCACACACACCCGCAAACACACACATCAATAGTCCATTAGGAGTGTGTTGCTTTCATTACCTCCAGCTTGGCCCTGAGACAGCCTTCAGAGTGGAGCACAGCAGTGCGGAGCTGGCCACGATCGCGGCATATATAGAGAGAAGTCTGGTAATTGCCAGCTCTCTGTTCTCTCCATCCTGCGCGTCAGGTGGAAAGTATGAATCCGCGGTGTCTAGGGACCACCCCTGCTGCGCTACACCGCATCTCGCTACAACTGTCTGTCCCCCCACCGGGCCCAAGTAATAGGAGGAAAACAGCAAGCTTAAAGGCCTCAGAGAGTCCAACAACTGCCACTCTAACAATACACACAGCCATGGGAAAAAAAGCCCACACTAACAGCTGAGAAGCACCTAAAGATATCCCCTCCCTACAAATCTCGTGCTTTATGTCTTGTTTGTGAGGCTGCAGTGAGAGCTGTTACTGGAGAACAACTTTTTTCTTAGAGGAAACATCCAATTCAGTTTGAAATGCTTAAAGCTGAAGGATGAGGCATCTCGGCCTCTGCTGGATTATAATAATTGGAAATATCTGCGAGGATTGGAGCATAGACCAGTTAGTCAAAGGTTTGCCTCGCTGAGCATCTTTCACCTATAGATAGACTAAAGCTGCTGCTCCTCATCGTCAAAGCGAGTCATCTGAGGTGGTTCAGGCGTGTGCCTGGTTCATGTTCCAGACACATCCCACTCTCATAGCCTGGTAAAGCTTCCAGGAGTCAGGGGAAACAGATTTCTGGTTCTGTTACCTCCGTGGCCCAACCTCAGATAAGCAGTGAAATATCAATAGATGGATCTGAGGTGATGCTGGCTGCACGCAGCTTTTTATTTTCTCATCCTGGATGGGTATGTCAGCAGCACCAGAAATCCCTAGAGAGAAAGAGAAAAAATAAGGCGATGGATGTTTTTACCCAACTCTATTTAGTGCCAATGGATGGTGCGGGATGAGAACTTTGCTAACCCTGTGTACTCCTACATCAATGCTCTGCATAGATACAGAAAACCTAGATGTGCTGCTGTTTTGTCTGTGAGAAACTGATACTCCCTCTGTGACATCTTTTGCTCTTGGACAACACTAAGTACAAAGCACAGGTCCTAAGAGGGCACATATAGTTTTGTCCTAGCTTTAGATTTGAGTTAATGGTTATGATAAATCCTGACTGAATTGTAGTTTGATGAAAAAGTTAAACATAGAAGATATTTGCAGTAAAAAGTCATGAAAACGACCAAAACTTTGACAAAAATTGATAGTTTTGGTCATTATTTATGATGTCATAAACCTAATAAATTCTTATTGTGAGCTTCCAAATATGTGTCTATTAGACTAAATTAAAAACAAATAAAAAGTTTATTATTTCCTTCACTCATTTTGTAAAGATTGTTGCTGCTATTTCTTATCATTCGTGTTTTTATCTCATCTTCTGTGCATCTCTTGCAACACCCTGTTTAGGAGGAAGTTGAAGACTAACAGTAACTCATTACTGTGAGTTCATGTAAATGCTTTAAAAACTTTCTAATAAATGTCAAAATTGGACAGATGTTGATGTGAAATACCAGCAAACTAGAGCAGAATACATTTATTTGGTGGCTGTGGTGGGAATGCAAGGCAGCAGAGCTCCTCTGTGATTGAGCAGCAAATAATGTGACAGCTGCACTTTGAAACAAAACTCAAAAGAACAAACAAAAAGTAGAAAACCAGTGCAATCATTGAGCTTGTGAGTTCATGTCAGGATTCATTGCTAAGATCATCACATAAACAACTTTAGAAACTGCTGCTGTTCATCTTTTGAGTCAATCTCCCATCTGTTATCAGTAACTGGTCCTATATTGGAAAAAGTATCAGCAGGTTGTTCCCATTTCCAGGTCCGCTGACCTCTGTTTGTGCTTTGATCTCTGGCTGTAGCTGCAGAACAGATGCAACATCAGGACAAAAAGGGGTAGATCCTTCACTAAATTGGAGAAGAAAGTCATGAATTACAGATTGTATTTTTTTTAAAGCTAACCAACCAGCCTGATTGAGCACAGAAAGGATTGTGGGCTTTAAGCAAAGATGAATTTAGACTGAATAAAATACCACAGACCTTTAAAATTGATAAAGTATGTTAAAGAAAATAAAAAAATGCCACTCTGTTCCTGTTCTACTGGAGTCATTCATCAATGAAAATGTTCTATACCATGAAAAGCTTTGTTGCTCGCAAGAAAAATGAGCAAAGATGATTTATTTTCCTTATGTCACTGTAAATCATAGCCACTCCATGGAGTCTATAATCGTGTTTTTCAACATGTGACCTTTTCCAGACTTTAACATTTGTAAAGGTTTTGACATAATGACCTATTTCCTGCTACAGTCTGCCTGATACTCCATGATATTACTACCACTCAGCAGTACAGATTTATGAATTAGCTTGAACTACTTGCTGCTCCTTTTTTTTTTTTTGACCTCGATAGAATCTTGCCACAGATGCATCCAGATCAATTTTCCGGGATGTCTTATTTAGGTTGCGAGCAGTGAGAGCTGCGCGGCGAGGGGTGTGTGTGTGCGTGCGTGTGTGTGTGTGTGTGCGCGCGCGTGTGTGTGTGTGCGCGTGCAGTCAGAGTATATTCATGTTGATACGGCAAAGCAGCCGGCCTTGGAGATCAAGGATTATACAGCTGATTTCTAGTCGAGCTAATATTGATTTGCTGTGCCCCTGGTGAACTGCAGGTTGTACCTTGACTGTGTAAGCTTTTAAATGCTTCAGTCAAAAGACCCCCCCCCCCCCCCCCCCCCCCCCCC
>SSNR01000012.1:5093697-5113057 GCA_006937965.1 Callopanchax toddi
ACCCCCCCCCCCCCCTCCCTCGTCAGCGTGGCCCCTAATCTATAAGGCTAAAACAACTGACCCTTTAAAGTGTGACCTTTTGTTTTTCTAGTTGAAGTTTGTACCTTTTTTGTGGAAAACTGTTGTAAAACTTTGCAGCTTTTCTTATTTTTTTGTTGGATTTTCGTCCCTCCAGTGCTGATCCAACTATAAACTTTATAAAAACTACCATTAAAATTCAAATCATCTGCAGCGAAGGCATTAATCAGTGCCTTTGTCAGTTCTAATAGTTTGATGTCCTGTCTCATACTGAGAAGGACTCCCTGCGTCCCTCTGTGACTTCACTGTCTCCATCGCCAAAGTCTGCTGTCCTGTCACTTAGCCATCTGCTCTGCAACTTCCTGTTTCGGTTTGTGGTTCTTTCTTTCTATTCTAGCTCTCTGTTCCCACATGTTGTTGTGGACACTAAAGAGCCACTTGTCTGAGGTTTTTGTAATTGCTTTTGTGAAAGCAGAGGAAAATAAACAATGTATGTTCGAATTAAAAGAAAGAAAGGAAGACCGGCAAAGAAGTGGCAATCTTGTTAACTTGTCCAGTAGGCCCATTATGAGGTCAAATCAAAAGTGTTAGATTTGAGTTGGTGAAAGAGGAATCCGCTTGGTTTTTAGAGCCTTTATAAACAGGAGCAGATTAGCCAGCGGCCCCCTGCTGGGACAGTGAATGGATGAGAATGGGAGTGATGAGAGGAGGCCGCTCCTCTCCAGCATTATCTAAATAACAGGCTGGGGAATTCAATAAGTACTGGCCTCATCAGACCTCATCAGCTCCCCCAATTAAGCTGCACATCATGGCGGCTGGTGGGCCCATAGCTGCTGGTGACAGATGAAACCCTGCATGGTGATGTGCTTCCCTCTGCAGCGGCGTAGCACTGCCCCACATTCCTAACATCATTTAGATGAATGCATTTCTGCAGGCCCGGAACAGGTAGAGTGTTCTGGATGGGAGAGTCAGAACTGTGTTACTGTTACACCTAACAGCTCTGACTGCGAGGCTCTTTTTTTTATTGCACTTCTGTCCTTGATGCTGCATTAGTCAACCTCAGCTTCAATTAAGGACTTCCCTTCACCGTGCTGCTGTTTTTGAAGCCTCCCGATATCGACGTCCTCCTACGTTACCTCCCCATATCTCCCCAAGGGTCAGGACATGTGAAGAGAAAAAACACAGCCTCCCACATCGATTTTAGCCCATTAACGCATGCTGGGAAAAACAAAGACTTTCATCATGTCTGAGATGTTTAAACAAGGACTCCACGCAGGTCAACTTTATTTCAGGTTATTGCTCTCATATCGCTGTCCCGGGCGGATAGGCTGGAGTCATAATGGCTTCAGCAGAAATGTTACGTGTGCATTTTACATTTTAAAGAGGAGTGAGCTATTGAACTGATTCTGTTTGAGAGGCAGCGTTAAAAGGGAAACGAGACAGAAGAGAAGTCAGTGTTTAGTCTAATTAAAAAACAGTGTGGTAATGCTTAGTATAATCATTTGACATTAAAATGAGAACATTTCACTTTGCACTGATATGTACTTAAGCTTTTTTAATATGTTTTATTTTCAATACTAAATAATTAACATTTATTGAGCAAATGGCAAAAATAGGGCAACATCTTAGGGCAACTAAAGAAAAACAGATTAAGTTTATTGTTGTTTTTGAGATTAACATTAAAATGTCATGAGAATTAGACAAAATATTTCAAGTCTACATGTTAAGAAAAAAGTTTAAATATTTCCAGACACCTGTCAAAATATCAAGGAAAACTATCAAATCTTATTTTGGGATAAAGTCAAAACATTAAGAATCTAAAATGTCAACAAAATGTATAAATATAACAAATATTTCAAATATCAAGAAAAAAGTCTGAATTTTTTAAGAGTCTAAAAGCTTTTTCCCCTAAAAAATTGAAATACAAAGAAAAGTATTGAAATTTAAAAGTCAAAATATTGAAATATGTTGAAATACAGTTTCCAGAATAAAGTTGAAATAAGATTAAAGTTTGCAGAGATTCATAGGAATTATAAAATCTATATTTAAACTTTTCTTGACACTTTTTCTTTTTTTCTTGATATTTTAACTTTAATCTCAACCCTGAAAAGCAAAAATAAACAACCCTCCTCATGTCTTCTGAGTGTCCCTAACACACCATCATAACTCACTTTACATTGATTGATTTTTTTTTTTTTTTTGAAGAAATATTTCTGTCAGCATTGCTTGAGAACAAAGTGAATACCTAGAGATGAAGGCGATTTAAGATTTCTGGTGCACTGAGTGTGGTTCAGACATATACAGATGTTTCAAACAGCAAAACTGATTAGAGCAGACATCTGACGTTGGACATTTGGCTTTTAGTTCACAGATCTGCTCTTGTATTTTGCAGCATTTTAGCATTTTTCACTCTGAAACGCTTCATGGAGACAAATAAATCAGGAAAAAAGACTGATATTGGTTTTAAATTTGCTGTTCATTGTGTAAAGAGTAGTGTTCTTTTTTTTTTTGTGAGTGCTGAGGAGCTTGTAATCCTGCTGCCAATAAATGCCGTTTCCTTTCCTAATTCTCGTGCATGGAGCAGATGAATTAAATCTGAGGTGACCTTATAGAGGCTTTAAAAGGCTGTAGCACAATTATCTACCTGCAGCTTAAGGTAATGGTGATATTCTAGTAAGATATGACTTTTATTTCTTCTTCTAAAACTTATTTTAGAAATGATGAGGTTTAGTAGCAAGAAAGTTTTCTTCAGACTGTGAGAAAACAATCTCAGAAGGATGCTGCTCGATTAAAGGATTTAATAGTTGCAGAAAACTCCTGCAGACTTTCAGTTCTGTCTTTCATTATATCTATTTGAGTTCATATCAAGTATTAGCATGTGTGCGTGTTTGTAAAAGAGCAAAGAGATCTGCACCTGCAGCTTCTATCAAACCTCTGAAAGCTCCTTTCAGCACACCTTTAATTACAGTCTCTGCAGCTCAGCTCGGCTCAGACGAGCCGCTCTGCACTCAGCCGACCGAATCTTCTCACACATAGTCGCCCCTCTTTGCCTCGGACTTCCCTGGTCTCTAATCGGCCCCGGTGCCACTCTTCATCGATCCCCAATCAGTTACAGTAAGGGGGATGATATGGAATCCCCCTCCTCAGATGCCACCCACCTCCATGCCTTCCCCCGTCATTAGTCGCGTGCCCCGCTCGCATTGATCATAAATCAACATCACTGGAAGAATTGATCGTCAATCACGCTCAGTGACGTTATCGACCCGACTGCTCCCTCAGCCACGGGTCTACGCTGCAGCCCGGCTGTGGCTTATCGATCCTATACCAGATACAGTATTGAGGGCTCCATATTGATAATTCATTTATTGTGCTGTAATTTCATTTTCTTTTCTGTCCGTTACATTGTTACTGGAAGCTCCTATAGAGGGAAATCTAGTTAACAGACACATCGCCGTTTAGTTGGACTTCTTTAGTTTTTAAATCTAAACACTGTGCTTTTAACAGAAGAATGGGGGGAATTGGCTTCTTATCTGGGATATTCTCAGACAGTTGAGATGCCATTTAGCAAAACTTTTTTCTTTAAGTTGTTTAATGCCATCAAAGCACTTCTATAAAAGCCAGTGCTCAGCAGAACATGGCCTTGATAAATAAACCTACTTCATTCTGCTGGATTATTCGGTAGAGGCAGAGTAAAGCTGATTAGAAGGATAAAATGCTCTTGATAAGAAACTAAAACCTCTGTTCAAAAAACAACACAGTGTGAATTGTTCTTTTTAAAGCTGACTCATTGTCAGCTCCGGTAGATCTGCTGAATTACAAAGCGCCGACCTGTAGGATTCATCTTTATAGACGGGAGGTTTGACGGGTCACCGGAGGCGTTGGCAGCCTTATAATGCTGCGCTAACAGGGACGGAGTCGAGTTTCTGTCTCTGCCCACACAGGCAGTGACACAGACAGCAGGAGCACAAGTCAACCCCCACAGGCAGAGTCCAGCCGCCTCGGTCCCGTTAACAGCCAAAACCATTCGCCATGAAAGCACAGCACCGCAGGCGAGAGCTAGTTTTACACCACAAGGTCAACGGAAATCAATGAGTGGCTTTCTTGTTATTAATCAACTCTGAATATAATTCATGCTTGTTAAATCCATCCCAGATCCTGCTTTAATCCAAGATTCACAACATGCTGGAATGCCTGAGATCTCATTATACAGCCAGTTTAACAAGCTGAGTGAAGACGGGCAGATTTAATGTGTCTTTTCTGAGAATCATCTCTTTGATGTGATATTTTAGCATCATACATTAGTGTATAACACGAATACAGCTGGGCAGAAGTTACCTGTCACACACATTTAGGGAGTGGGGCATATGGCTCCATATGTTGTTATTGTTGTACATTTTAAAGTCTTGTTGCTCAGACAGGAGGGCTGAAGTAGCATAAGCAGCGACGGCTAACTGGTGAGATCATTCTCCAAAAACAGCTCCATGACGGCATTGAGAATTTAATTGTGGGTTGCCAGATGGATACAGTCAGATTATATGTATTATCTGTATCGTGTGTTTAGATAGCGCTTTAGCATGACTTTCTAGTCTCGTTTTAAATGATTTTGATTAATGGTTCTTTAAGCCTTTTTAGGACATTTTTCTTTGGATTTTGGTTGCTTTTTCTGTCCAGTTCTTGCACCTCACCATGACAGCATTTTAATATGTTTGTGTTTGAGAAATGAGGAAAGTGGATGAGTGGACAATGGAAGGATCAGACCTTAAAAAACTAAAGCTGTTTGAAAGGAATTTCTTTAAGAACATGGTGATAAACCCAGCCGCCCCAACCCTCAGATGATTTTTGAGTTTAGGGACCTTTTTATGTCTAAATGATTCATAGGTTGGTGGCTTTTCGGAGGTATTTTTCATCTTCAAAGACTTGTTGCTCATTGGAGGATGGAAATAAATGTAGCTAGTTGCATCTGACCTGACTGATTGACTGAAGTCTTCCCAGATATGATCCCAGATTTCCCTTGTGGTTCCTGAAGAGCTTTCTCTTTTTGTCCTCCATATTGTAGATTAACATATGACACATTGGTTTACTGGCACACATTGTGTTTGGTTTTAAGGCTTAGTTCTTTTTGTTTAGTGCTCGGTTTCATACCATACTCTGACAACTCTGAACCAACCACAGTGCAGCCACTTGTACTGTAATTACCACCTTGGACAGCTGTGTAAAGCAGCCAGTGATACTGAGAGCTGCTGCAGCAACAAAGATGTTGGCAGTGTGGCGCTGTATCTGTGGCTTTAGCATTAGAAACATCTGCTGCCCCCACTTTAGCATCGCCGCTAACTCCAGGGGCCTGCGACACTCAACTGAGCCGTTTAAAATGAATGCGGTCCGCTTGTGTAAATGTTCCTTTAATATATGGATGCAGGGTTGTGAGCCATTTATTAGTGCTGGCAAACACACTGTACACGAAATTCCACTCGCTCACACCCTTTTGCCGGCTCTGTTGTTTTTAGTTATTTGTTTAATCCCCATGGCAATGTCGGTGTCTGGAACAGCGAGTGGAATTAGCTGATTAAGCTAAAGCGAAGATCTCATTTAGCTGGTACCTCAGAGCTCGTATCCCAGGAGTTGGCCGGCAGCTGGAAACCCGCAGCCTGGTTGACACTGCAGTGCTCCTACAGCTTTTAAATTCTGTGAGAGAGGAGATTAACCCAGAGTCAGTGGTGGACTGTGCAATTATATTCCTGCTAAGATAATTCAACCTTCTTCTTTTTGGAGGCAGAAATGTCTTCATCTGTCTTAGATCATTTGGCATCGATTCTTTTATACTGTCCTGCATCAAAGCAGATTGAACTCTTTCTTTTAGTTGTGTTATGGAGACAAACACATTACTGGATGGATGGATGGATGGATGGATGGATGGATGGATGGATGGATGGATGGATGGATGGATGGATGGATGGATGGATGGATGGATGGATGGATGGATGGATGGATGGACGGACGGACGGACGGACGGATGGTAGATAAGTAGACAGACAGATAGCAGAAAATGCAGACATAGAGAAATGTGATAAAGTGAGAGTGAAAGATGGATTAGCATGTCAGAGACTCCCTACATAACATTAGTCTTGTTAAGTGTGCAGCAGCTCATCGATCAGGCCTCTGCCTCCTGCATCCACAGCTCTTCCCTTGCACTTCCCTCCTGTAATCCATAATATGATCTCAGGCCTGAACCGTCCGGCCTTCTGCTGCAGCAGCCGTCTAGGAGAAAGTCTGGACTGGAGCTGATCAATAGCTGTGGAGCACGTGTAACAAATTCAAGCAAAGGGTTGTTGACATCCTTCTCCCTGTGCTCGTCACTCTCATCTAGATGAGCACTACACTATGGATTGGACGGAGCGAGACTGGACCGCACCTGTCACATCTACCCTCTGTGATGCTCATGGCCCCCACTTGTGTCTTTCTGTCAAAGTCTCCTCTTCCCTTTGTCTGAATATGGCACTGTATCTGTCTTTCCATCTATCACCCTCTCCTTTTTGTGCCGCTCTCCACCGCGCTCCCCTCTCAGCGCCTGCTCCATTTATTTGGCCGTGTCATTGAGCCATGTGTGCCGTCCCTGTCAGCAAAACGGCTGGCAGACTGTCTTCATTTCCATCCTGAAGGATGTGAGGCCAGCGTGGCAGTTGTGAGAGCTATCGACTGGGATCCGTCAAAGCCCTCCCTGTAGGAAAGCTGCTGCCGCCTGCTTTCCTAGTTGGCAGCCATTCTGAGCTTGCTTGTTTGATGCTGAAAATGTCGACACATATGCAGCACTGTGGGTCCATTAGCTTTCACCTGTCATATCCCTGGTTTCCCTTAAAGGTCCCATGTCATCGGTTTCCATGTTTTCTGACTTATCTATCATGTTGCAACGTTGAGTTCTCACCTTAAACCTGCCAGAAAGAGCAAAAAACGGCGTCCATCTGTCTCCTAGTACAGCCAGTGAGAAGCTCTTCCAGATTTCAGACCCAGGTTTCAAACAGTTTTTTTCACTCCAGCCCGCTATGAGGTCATAGTGATCCGGACTTGCTTATATGGTAAATTCTCCTCCCACATGCACGTTCACGACAACTGGAGCGAGGCAGTGCCGCCGCCATTGCCCATAGACCGTGTAGTGTTTAGTTTCAGTTTCGTTTCTCTTTCGCGCGACGGCACTGCCCCCTGCTGCAGCAGAAGTGTCAGGCTGCCAAATAAGGAGAAACCCAGCAGAACCGGAAGGCGGCGCTTTCTTCTGATCTCTGAGTTGCTCGTTAGGAAATAATTACAGCGTATTTTGAGTTATAATGGTGCAACGCTAATCTAGAGGCATCAAAGATTACACCTGTTTAATATAAAGTGATTTAAATATGGAGTCACAGGCACTTTAACCTTCTCTAGTTGTGGAATACTTTTCTCTGCACTCTCGTTCTCCTCTCCATTCTTTGTTTCCTTCCTACTCTTAGTCTTTTTCCTTTCCCCTAAGATACATCCTCCTCAGTCTGAGCAAACAGGTCAAACTGGCTGATGGGAATCGGACAGTTGTTGATCCAATTAGTGATCCCCTCAAGCAGCGCCAGAGCGCAGAAGAATTCCAATAGAGCATCGTCTCTTTCTTACTCGTTCATGATCTCACCAAATATGTCCTTGCAGTAAAACACAGTGAGACTTCCAAAGACTTTTCAGAGAAGCTTAGCTCATGAAACTGCAAGCCAGGCACCAGTAATAACCCAAGTTATCATCAAGAAGTCGAAAGCCTCTTTTCACAGAAGCTTTTCAGACTGACATATTTTGGTACAAGCAGCTGAACAGTCCCCTCTGTTTGCCCTTTTTAGCTTTGGACGCTCCAAGAGCAGAGCAAAGCCAGCTCAGTTTGACTCCAAACCCTTGTGAGAGGCCTCTTTTGTAACTGTCATGATGGTGAAAAGCTGGCTGTTTCCCTGAGCAAAAACCTTTCACCCAGCTTCTCTGCAAATCTGGGGCATTCCTGCATTGATTTCACCATTCAGGCCAAACAGATGTGTGAATGTGTGACGGTAAAAGTGATGTGGTATAATGCATGTGCTGATTTGCATTCAAGATGCTTTTCAGCTGGATTTTCAGACCATCTTTGTCTCTGCATCGCAGAGAGAAAAGGTCTGATTTGGACCAGATGCCAGCCCGTCGCAGCCTACTGTACCAGCAGTAATTACTGTTGCACACTGTGCTAATAAGTGAAACTAACAACAAGCTTCCATTTAAGTTGCTATTGTAATCACACTGTCTTGTACAGAAGTACATCTGCATGCACTTAGTGGTTCATTTTACTTTGTGGTAATGTTTTCTCTGATGAGCAGAAAGCCTGTGACTATCTCTCCGGAGCCAAATGTACTGTGTGGAGTATGACCGAGCTGCACGGGTGTCTCGTTCCCACCAAATCACCCTCTCCTCCTCCTCTTTAGTCTATGTACACGAGGGGTGGTTAGCCTTGGTGTTCCATGCTCATTAACACATTTACCAGTTCCTACAGCAACCTACACTATAATAAAACAAGCACCTTGTTAGCAGCAGTCGGTGACCTCCGAACCAGAAGTACTTCACATGTTTCTCCAGTGATTTAGGATCATTAACTGGGACTTAAACGGGTCCATAATTGTTGTTTTTGTGCAGCACGTTTACAGCTGCTGAGGTGAAATGTGTTGCACTTGAAGGCTGTGTCCTAAAGGCGCAACATCAGCAAGCGGGTGGCCTAGTTTATTCTGAGCTGCGCTGGTGATGGCCGTGGCTGGCAGTAGCTTGCATTGTGTGTGTGTTTCTATGTGTTTAACGGTTACAGTGAGACTTCTAGGGCAGAAGGGGTGTGTGTGTCAGGGCTACAGAGGGGTGAGTGTGTTCACATGGTGGGTGGGGTGGTGTGAAGCTGTTGATCTTGGGTTTGAGTCTTAAACAAATTGGCTCGTCCGCTGTGGGAACTGGGAATGTAGTCACAGAGGGAAGGTCAACGTGCTCTGTGTCAGATTCTCTAAATTTCTCCAATAGCTAATTATCTCCCAGAGTGCCAGAGGAGAGGTTTGGAAGAGCTTTTGTTGTTTTTCTTTTGTAGCGGCTCTCTCTTTTCTAGCTGCATTCTTCTGAGCTGACTCTGAAAAGTTTAATCCCTCTGCAGACCCTAAAGGCACATAAACACACACACACACTTGGTTTTTCGTTGCTCTTAGAGAAGTTTTCTGAATATTTTTTGTGCTCGAGCCATATTATCATATATGCACAACTTTATCACAGCTTTCTGGGATTCTTAAAAATATCCAGCAAACAATTATTTCCAGCATGCAGCAGTAGGGACGGTTCTGACATTCAAGAATATTAAATGCATAAACAAATCTCCTGCTTGGCTTGTTGATGCCCAGATCATTTATTCAAATACTGTAACAGTTATCTGTCACTTCACCTCAGATTGTTTTTATTCGCTGCTGTTGTTTTCAAACCCAATAAACCTCCATTCTCAGCCGTCTCATGATGCTGCATTATGATTATGAAGGCCCAACCTCCTGTAGCATCTGTGAACGGAGATTAAAGTGTCAACAATTCTTTCTGTGACTGTCGTCTGTGGCGTTGCGTGATGAAAGGTCCCGATGCATTACCTCCCACAGACTGCGTCGTCTTTGGCCTGCGTCGTCGTGAGCTGCCAGGCCTGTAATGTGAACGCGATGACAGGAGAGCCGTCGGGTTCCTGGAAAAAAAAAACAAACACCAGGTGCATTTTGAGCATGTGGGTCAGAGTTTAGTCAACTGGACTGTTTAGCTCCATTTAATCAGCCACTTTAGCTAGAACTGTGTCAAAATAAAACATCTGCAGAAGTATAAAGCCAGTTTGAGTGCTAAGTTTACTTCTTTTTTTTTTTAAACGTTTTTGTGCATTCATAATCATAATGTATTCTGATTGTCTATAAACCAGAAGCAAGTTGTCTATTAATAAGATTCACTGAAATAAAACATAATATTTATATATTTACTGTTAACCTCAGTCTTGAGGATGTTCTTGCTCTTCAAAATGAGTCGAGTTATCCACATCAACCTGGCTCTATGTGAAGAAGTAATTGACCTCTAAACCTAAAAACAGGTTGTAATTTATAGAGCGCTTTCTACGCTCCTCAAAGCTCTGTACAACACAACAGTTGTTCACCCTTTCACACACACTGGTGGTGATCAGCTACACTGTAGCCTCAGCTGCCCTGGGGCACACTGCCATCCACCGGCACCCGCCAGGTGTCTCCGACCACCACCAGTAGACAAGGTGGGTGAAGTGTCTCCAATGACACAATGACAATGTAATGCAAACCAGTGACCCTCCGGTTGCCAGACTGGTCACTCTACCAAGTGAGCTACACGCCGCCGCAATAACTGGTTGTAGCATCGTTGGAGGCAACATCTGCAATCAAGTATTTGTGTTAACTGGTAATGAGTCTGTCACTTCATTGTGGATGAATTTAAAGCTGCTCTAGTTAATCTCAGTCTAAACAAGCTTGGCTGATTGTCTGATTGCTGGTAAAACAGTTTTACTCCACTTGTAACAGGACAAAAGTTTCATTTCTGCCTCGACGGTCCACAGAATATAATCGCAAAAGTATTTTGGATCATTGAGATGGGTTTTTTTTGTAAATGTGAGACTTTTTTGTTCTTTTAAGTCAGCAGATGTTTTGCCCTTGGAGCCTATTAACTTATTGTCGGTTCATGAACTTTAATTTATCCTTCACTAGGAGAGAATGTCTTTAGAACGGGGCATGACGTATTGCTTTTTGAAACCTTTTAACCTACTTAATTAGGTTCTGTTGAAGTGGTTTCTTAATTCTAGAGGTCTGTCAGTAACCAGGCCTGGGTGGAGCTGGTAAAACTGAGCTATAGTTTCTGAATAATGTGGTTAATCACAGTTAATTCATGATTTAATAAGCAGGACAATGACTTCTTCACAGAGGGCCAGGTTGATTTGGATAGCTTTTTTCCTTAATAAATTAAATCATCTTTTACTAATTTCAGTTTGTATTCACTCAGATTATATTTTGCTAAATTTAGAAATTTGTGTGACAAAAAGTAAAAACAGGAGAAATCTGTAGGGGGGTAAATACACACTTTCACAGCATCGTATTGATATGGTTCAGAAAGTGGTTAATGAAATTAGGACGTGACAAACTGCTTGCAAATGAAAAAAATGTTATTAAATATTTAATGTGGTCGTAAAAGGTCTGACATTATTTATAAAAGATTTTTTAAAGCCAAATAATCTAAATGAAATCATTACGTTTCTTCACTTTTTAGTGTGTTCTCAGAGAGATCAACAGGGTTTTGTGGCTATGAAATAAGGGTTGTGTCTCTGTGTTTTTATACATTTTACTCCAACCAATTTTCTAATTTAATCTTAGGAAACATCTGCTTTTATTGCCTGTTGAGTCCATTTTTTTATCTACAATTTTCAAAATGCACGTCTGCGTTCTTCTCATCTCTCTTTTAGTCTTCTTTGTATTTTTTTTTCTTTCTGTACTTGTTCATTTCCCCTGGTTTGCACCCCCCCCAATCTCCTCTGCCGCCTCTTGAGAGATTTTGATCTCGCTGACACAGACTGAAAAGGGGGACGAACACTGTCAAAACCCTGAAATCGCCTGCCTAGAGAGCCAACATTTTCTCATGCTTGACTTTATTCTCTCTATGAGACTGTCATGTTTTTTCCCTACACTATCTCATCAGCAGACTTCTCTATCTGAATTCATTTTTGCCTGCTCACCTGCAGCTGAAGCGTGAGAAAGTGCCCTTTCAGAAGTTATCTTTATTGCAACATAGGTCATCGCAACACTTTCATTGACCTTTGATTAGTAATTATGCACACAAAAGGTTGTTGATACAGAGACAGCTCAGATTAGGTCGCTCTACAGAGTTTTTTTAATAACTGGATTAATTACAGCAACATCTTGTTATACTTTATTGATGATAGATCCTTAAGATCTTTCCAGAGAGGACTCCTCTATCGACTGCCTCTGGTGTTTGTAACTACTGTAGAAACACAGTATATCTGTATTAGCTTTTAGTCTAACAGCGTGGCACAGTGAGGACTCACTTTGAGTAGGAAAAGATGTAAAATTCCAAACAAACAGGCTGTTACAGTAAAACACGCAGGGATTATGCGTCAGGAGCAGGAACGCCTTCTGGAAATAAGCTTTGGCTGACAGAGCCGTCTTGCATTACCATCTAAGAGGTATTTACAAGAGCGATTACTGTGATTATTATTTCAACAATACCCTGCAATGCTCTTTCATGAGCTGCCAGCTGAGGCGAGGACAGGGAGGACCTGCCAACATCGCCGGACTGGGAATTTGTCTAGCAGCTCCGTAGGAAGGCAGAGAGCAGGAAGGGAGGGCGGGCACGGAGACAGATCCAGAGTTAGAAAAAAAAAAGAGGCGCAGTTCAAAAGGTTATCTGTCTTTCTGCTGGGTCACGCAATGCAGTCCTTCTAACATGGCCGTGACCTTCATCCCTCTCTCTCTGCAGCCCCCACGGAGCCTTTGCTGTGCAAATTTGCCGACGGAGGGCAGAAGAAACGCCAAAGCCAGAGCAAGTATCCTCAGAACGGGAGGCCGTGGCACAGAGAAGGCGAGGTAAGATGTCAGGAAGTGCATCCGGTTTATTTACCTCCCTGATAACTGTTAACCTTCACTAGGTGGTGATTCACTGCTGTGCAAATTAGTGTCGTATTGTGAATCTAAATGAAGTCCAAATGTGTGGATTTTAATATTTAATGTAGCATGAAATAGAAATCATCTCTTCTGCAAACTTCTTGAGGTTTGCTCATTAGGATAGCAAGTATAGAATTAAAATTAATCACATGACATATTGTGTTATTACATTTCACCAACTCATATTATACAACTTCACAAACGAGGTTAATCTATCACGCTTTTCTCTTTGAGACGTGTTTCAGGAACTCTTTGATTTTTCTGTAATTATCCTGAAAGTGTTCGATACTTTTTAATCCCTCAAAGCTGTTAACCTAAAGGAAGAGCCAGGAATTAGACTCAACCAATCCAAATATACACACAAGAGGTCCAGGCCTGTGTCTTTTATGAGCGTAGAAGTTCATGTGAAAAAATCACTTTAATCAAATGATCTCCTAATCGTCAGGTATTTATTGAACAGGTTATATTTTTTGTTTGCCTTTAACTAAACCTATGAGTAATAGTTTAAAACACTGTAATAAGACAAAATCTAACTGGGCTGCGATTGTTGGTGACAAATTGTGAACAACTTTTGCGAGAGTTTCCCAAATATCTTGAAATATTTGCAAGAATATTCATTTTCCTTTTGAGTTACAGGGCCTCGTTCTCCTGTTGCAGGGTTTTTGTACAAGTTCAATAAAAAGGCAACACATTTCTACTCAAAATAGTCACAGGGACATCATGGGCTTCTGGTACTAATCCAGAAACCTTCTCAATTTAGGTTTCTGTGAGTCAGAAAGTGCAACACATCCTTTTTAAAAGGGTTGGTAACCTAATTGTAAATAAATTAAATGTAATATAGAGAATTTGGGGCTGCATGGTGGCGCAGTTGTTAGCACTGTTGCCTTGCAGCAAGGAGGTCGTGGGTTCGCTTCCCCGGCTCGGCAGCCTCTCTGCATGGAGTTTGCATGTTCTTCCTGTGCATGCGTGGGTTCTGTCCGGGTACTCCGACTTCCTACAAAGACCAAAAACATGACTGTTAGGTTTCTTGGTAACTATAGAAAAAATTGTGAGTGGGTGTGTGACTGGTTGTTTGTCTCATTCATCTCCATGTGACCCTATGATGGACTGGCAACCTGTCCAGGGTGTCCCCCGCCTCTCCCCCCTTGACCACTGGAGTTAGACGCCACCCTCTGTGGAGGATGAAGCGTTTACAGAAGACGGATGAATGGATGGATATAGAGACTTTGCCTTTCTGTTGCTATTTGCACTTACTTTATATTTAATATTGATATAAAATTTGTTGCAAACATGTCCTAAGTGTCAAATCAATATGATACCAAATGAAAATGTGCAAATATTTTTGCATTTATGTGTCTACAAACTAGACACAGCCTAGTGTGTTACAAGCTGTTGTCTCTCAGCAAGAAGTTCCTGGGTTTGATTTCATCTTGGGAACCTTCTGTGTGGACTTTGGATGTTCTCCTCATGCACGAGTGGAATTAGTACTCTGGTTTCCTCCCACAGTCCAAAAACATGCATTTAAGGTTAACTGATGACCCTAGCAACATGAACTAATGCGTGCAAAGTCTGTTGAACTATATACCAACAAAATGCATGCTCTTTCATTCACTAAACTAGTATTTTAAACTTTATGTTGTTTTTCTGAAGTTTCTAGCATTTTCTAAGTAACTTTCTCACACACACCCCATGAGAGTTTAGCTGCAACATCTGGCGTTTACGCAAACCATTACTGCCTGTCATTTGTGTTCACCCAAAATATGGAGCTGGTATAAAAAACAGAAAAGAGGAGAAAGAAAAGATACCCCACATATCGATCAAACTGACCCTGGTTGTACGTGAGCTGTCATGTAAATTGCCTCTCAAGCCAAAATGCCTCATTGAACACATGTATTCCCACCAATACATCAGAATGCCAGAAAACTGGATGCAGCACGTGTGGAGGCAAGGTGAAAGCCTCCTCATACGTTACGCCTATACTGGGAAGGACACGCGGAGGAGACGAGCAGAGGAGGGCTTCAAACTGGGCTGTAAAGATGAGAGAAAACACACAGATACACACAACATGAGAGGCTGACAGATATGCTGAAACGACAAGGTGGGGAGACCAGGAGAGAGGAAATGTTTGTCCTTCAGAAAACACCAGCCTCTCTGTGCTTCTAGGATGAGCCGTGTGTGTTTCTGTCCATCACACCTCCACGCCAATGAAGCAGGTTTAACCAAAATCACGTTGCAACATCCCCACAGACTGATGGGAGGCAGGCCGATTGACTAAATGTAAAATTAGATCACTGTGAATGGATGAGAGTGAGTGTCTGTTTGCTTCTGAAGGGTGCAGCAAGGACACAGGACGCCTACAGGAGACAAAATACACACACTTAATCATTTTACTTTAGATTTACATGAACTTTACACACAAAAATACCTGTTCGCTATCAGCGGGACTTGCGTTTTCTCTGAAAAGTTTTGAATTAAATGGAATTTACTTGCGACACAAATGTGCTGCTTGAAGAAAAATGTGCGTATCCCACAGTTTTTTAAACACAGAGACTAGAGGGAAAACAAGGGAAAAACTGGAGGGAAATAATACAGACCTAAAGTTTCTAGAGAGTTCCAAGTTCAGCCAAAGGCTGAGCTGAACAAAAACACACAGACACAGTTGCTGCATCCATTTCTCAGCAGCTTTCAGTCCAGTTCAGCTGCTACTGAACTCTGAAGATGCCTTTATACATGATGTAAAGAGTCTCGGTGCAGGGATTTGTGTCTCACATCAAAATAACTTGATGCTCCTCTCTTCTGTCACTGATGAATTCCCCTCACATTGTTACAAAGAAACGCTACTAAAGTGTGACAAAACGACTTATTTGTCAAAGTTCAACTTCACTCATGGGAAGATTTAGTTACAGTAGTTTTATGTTTGTTTATTTACATCCACATATTTGACCTCATGCATATTTCAGAATGAGGATTAACCTCACATACAACCTTAAGTGGACAGTGTTAAAATGTGTTTCTATGTGTTATGATCCCAGGTCACCACAACTGGTCATTAGCCACAATTATCTACAACAGTCTCAGTTATTCCTCATTTCTTTAGGTCTTTCCTTTTTTCTTGTAATCTTTTAAAGTGATCTTCATTTCCAGAAGAGTATTAGATAATCCACTTTACTCTGAGCTATGAATCATGCAGGCATAAACTCAATGGATGAAGCAGTATCGTGTTCTATCAGGGACTGTTAACTAGTTAGAATTAAATTGTAAGGAAAATGTACACATTTTTATTTGGAACACACCGAGTTGGTAGATCCAGTATGACACGTTTCCAAGAGGTTTTATGTTGACTGGGTCACATGAGGCACATGGCATGATTTGTCTTGCAAGTTTTCTTGTCAGAGTTTAGTCTCTAAGTATGTCTTAATTTCCTCACAGTGTCCCCTAATTTTATTGGTCAGTTGGTGGCCAACCCCTCCCAAAATCATCTCACTTTTCGTACATTTTCTGATTTAGAAACCATATTTAGAAGAATTTAAAAAAGGTTCCAAATGCTCGCAACAACTCTGAAACTACAAGATTGGGACCAAAACTGAGTGACAAAGCAGCTAGAAAACCTTTCAAAGGCCTTCAGAAAGTCCAATCTATTGATCAAGAATCACTTAAAAAGGTTATATGAATATTAGGCTGCTTAGAAGAAAAACAAAAAAGAATCATAGGTAGTTTAAAACCAGTTCACAGGACTGTGATTAGGCAGATTTACTTTCAGCCTGTTTCAGTACACCAGGCTAATAATAGCCACGTCCACCCGACATGGTGCAGGACTTGTCCAAACGTGATAATGAATCTCACAGGGAGGAGTCTCTTCAGGTGATTAGGTTGTCCTTCAGTGAGGCCCTGCTAACTTTGCTGCACACAGTAAAAAATACAACCATATGTGGTTTTAAAGAGCCCCTAAAGTCATCAGATCTGACTGTTTTCAACACTTGTTTGGTGCATTAACACCTGTTTTATGCTAAAATTGGATCAACAAAGTAAGGTATTAACTCCTCGCTACGAGTTTATTTTTATTACCGTATTTTGAAATTATTCTAATGTTGAGGTATGATACATTTAGTACCATTAAATATCGTCTTAAACTCCTTTTACTCAGAGTAAAAGTTTTAAGGATTTTGGTTTCATGTTTGTAACTAAAAGCAGAGGTGTGGACCTGAATCACAGGACTTGGATTTATGTTGGACTGCAGTCTAAGATCACAGAAGACTTGGGACTCGACTTGTACTTTCACATTTATGACTCAATGCTTCACTTGGACTTGAACCTGTTGACTTGAAAACACTTTATCACTGACATCAGGGTGAACATTAAAAAAAACATTCACTTAAAGATTAAACTATTCCATTTCTCCAAACTATTTATTGCTTAAAATGTGAAGTTTAATATTTGGCCTTGACTTGAGACTTGCATGTCTTGGAACCTGACTTGACTTAGGACTTGCATATTTGAACCAGGACTTGTAAGTCTTAGGACTTGACTTGAGACTTGTGTGTCTCAGGACTTTAATCATGACTCAAGTCTTGCATGTCTTGTGACTTGAATCAACCCAGGACTAGTACCATATGTCTTGGGACATGACTCAAGACCTGCTTATCTTGGGAATAGACCTGACCTGGGACTTTCATGTCTTCAGACTTGACTTATTACTCAACACACTCATAGTCAAGTCACTTGACTTTAGGCCAATTCATACTCCACAAGAAGCAAGAACTTTGTCCTCGCTGGTGATCTCTGAGAACAAGAAAAAAGTTTGTTTCGGCAGGGATCATTCATACTCCGCAAGAACTCAGCTGCTGAACTCCTTCAGCGATGTGTCAAACAGATGTGCGTGTCAGGTGCGTGTGTGTGTGTGTGTGTGTGTGGAGGGGAGGGTGTGTGTGTGTGCAGAGTAAAACGATCCGTCCTCGCTGGTTCTTGTGCACAAGAACAAGCCGTTAGCGCTGCCGAACTGGGGCTACGAGAATAAAATGACGTAATTTTTGTTCTCGGAGACCCCGAGCGAGAACAAAGTTCTTGCTTCTCGTGGAGTATGAATTGAATTAGAAGTTGAATGTCTTGGGACTTGGTTTGATGCAATACTGAATTGTTTTGGGACTTCACTTGACTTGAGACCTGCACGTCTTGTGACCTGAATCAACCTGGGACTTGTCTCAAGACTTGAATGTGACTTGACCTGGGACTCGCATGTCTTGGAACTTGACTTAACGCAAAACTCACATGTATCAGGACTTGACTTGATTTAGAAGTTGTATATCTTGGGACTTTAATGGACTCGGGACTTGAGTGGAAAGACTTGAGACTTGTGACTTTCCAAACAATGACTTGTTTTCCCAATCATAAAACCTTAAACTGTTAAAGAAACAGATGGGAATTATTAAATGTCTTTTATTCTTCTTTTTGTCAAAAGCTTTGTTCGTGTTATTGCCGCGTATGCACATTTGATACAGTTTAAAGACTCTGATTAAATTTAATAATAATATATATTTACTAGTATTTATTAAGCTATTTTAAATTGCTTCTTTAATTACTTTTCAGAAGTTTCCAAACACTTCAGAGCATAATATACTTAATTCATTACAAGAAGCACTTTTTCACCTAATATTAACGTTTATCCTGATAATTCATGCAGATTGACTTGATACCTGCCACACACCTGGTCACAGTTCATGTCAGATCACCTTTAAATTTGTTCTATCTGATCTGATAGAGTTCAAGTTGCAATCCATCCTGCATAAATTTACACGAGTCGATGCGAAAGCCTGGATGAGTGAAGAATGTCATGCATGTGTGTGCGTCCTCATGGTCATTGATCAGCTGTGGGCTCCAGAGACGGCCGTCACATGTTGGTGTGTTCATCAGAACTGAAGCCATTCCTCACCTCACTCCCTCTGGCATGCAGATGAAGAGGAGCAACACCGTCCATTAATCTCTTTCTACGCCTCTCTACAGTACATCTCATTCTGCTTCCCCTTAACTCGTCCTCTCATCCTGCCTTTAAGTGCTCCCTTCTTTTTTTCCCTTACTTTGTCTCCTTGTTTCTTCCTCTCCGTGTTTGAAGTCTTCCCAGAGCCCACAGCAACATACGGAGAGAGAAAGAGCAAGTGACTCACTGAGACTGAGACAGGGAAACAGAGAGGGAACACATTGCATGATCAGTCAGGAGTTGTGAGGGGCTGAGTGCTGCAGGGTGGCTGGTGGCAAGGATTGAGAAATATGACAGATTTTCTTGTAAACTACCCAACATGGGAGACTGAAAAGTGCTGCCTCTCGCTGTCTTATGCTGACAAACATATTAGTCACTGCTCCACCGTACATGCATTCATGCGACACTCCCCGCCCCTCCTTTTCACTCCTTCACTCCCGTTCACCAACACATTTAAACAAAAACACTTTTCAAAGTCACACTTTTCAAGCACCTACTCTTGGGGAATGCATGTAAATTAAAAAAAGACAAAAACATCCGGCTCTCCGCTGTGTGTGAAAGCCTGACAGATGTCCGTGTGTGTGTGTGCGCACGTGCATGTGTGTGTGGCCACCAGGCAGAAGAGAAAGAGAAAGCAGATCTGTATGGGGGGGGGGGGGGG
>SSNR01000012.1:5113067-5211295 GCA_006937965.1 Callopanchax toddi
GGGGGGGGGGGGGGGGGGGGGTGCAGGAAGGGATGGTGCCAGTGTGTGTTAGCATGCAGAGATTTCAAAATGTGCCAAATTAATCTGCCATAAGAATGACAACCAAGTCTCAAAACACACTCCCTGCTTCTTTAAAAATTAAATATAAAAAAATATACTAAAGGAAAAATCACTTCAGATGTGTTCTGTGTTAAACCTTTAAAAAAAAGAGAGAAAGTTGACAAAAAGTTAGGTTTACGTTTAAGAGTTAGCTAAAAATTGTTGGACTGAATTCAGGAAGAACTAGTTCTTGTTCATTTATTAAATCTGTTGTGAGATTTTAACATTTTTTGCATAAATGTTCAATGTCCAATGAAAGTTTCTAACGGAGCTCTTGACATAAACCTTGTGACTTTGTTAGAATAAATCAAGCACCTAAAGCTGTGGTCCTTCTTTAACCTTTTACTGTCCACATAAACTCTCAAAAAAATGGCTGCCTGTTTTACTAATCTGGGTTTACAATAAGGATTATAATGTGTTGTAGCATAATATGTAAAAATATTGATAAAAATGTACACATACTTTTTTCAGTTAAAATCAATGCTTCAATCTGATAGTATTGATATAAATTATAATATTGATCTAAATGATATGACAACACAAGACTTACGTGATACAGCAATAATCTATTAGGAGGCATTTCCCATGGTCATAATCCACAACAGGTGATAGGAATAAAAGATTAAAATACCTTAAAGCTGATATAATCTCCCAGATCTAACTAGATCTGACATATACTGCTTATTTACATGAATCACTATAAAAAATAAAGGCTCAATTATTATTATTATTATTATTACATATGTAAACCTTAAATCATCTGTTCTGTTTTCTGATCATAAACACAGACTAAATACAAGCTGTGACCCCTGTGTAAAGGTTAATCACTGTTTCATGACGTTGTGCCTTTAAAGGCCGTAACGACACCCATTATTTCCTCACATAATCTATCCTAATATGACATTTCTAATTATTCTACTCTTACTATATCAGTTTATCTTGAGAAAAAGCAAAAACCTATAAAACTACATGAAAAGCAGGTTTTTTGTTGGATGTTTTCAAAGCAATTTCAATGATCTGCTCTAAGAAATGACACATTTTAATAAAACACAACATTAAATGGAATCTCCTCATAAAGATTCGTAAAAAGCTACCGTGGTTTTAGCTGGATTTACATGAACAATAGAGTCTGCTGCTCTAGACTCCACACAAACACGTCTGCAGGCTTGAAGTGACATTCAGACTCATCTTAGTGAAGAGAAATTCATTCACTCCGACTTAAACACAGAACCACAGAAAACTCAGACATTAAAGGAAACTTTTCAGCTCAAGTAGAAAATTGACTTTTGAAGACGCACAAAAAAGTTCCTGTAAGCTTTTTGAGTTGAGCTTTTGTTTGAATAAACTATCAACAAAGCCCTAACTCCACACACACTCTAGTTTTAATATTCTCAGGGGTTCAGTCTGGCCTTACTGACCCCCCGGCTCCTCTGAGTCACTTTACCCTCAGCTGCATGTGTAGGTAGTCCTCAGGAAGAACAAGGGCAAAAACAGGTACAGGAAGAGGGGAGGGGGTAGATTAAGAGATGAGGAGAGAAAAGAGGAGAACACAAGACGCTGAAGAAGGAGAGGAAGGGCAAGAAAAGTGTGTGTGTGTGTGTGTGTGTTCTGATGAAATCTGCCATCCTCAGCAGCCTTCTCTTAAAAGAAATCGGATTAGCTCTCCTCCGGGAGGGAACCTTCAGGAATGCAGATGAAGGATTGCGGCACAGGTTCCTCTCTTGGACTCTACAAGGCCCTTACACACACACATGCACACACACACACACCAAAACCAGAGAAAAATCTCTGTTTTCCACTCCTTTTCTGGCTTAAAGGCATTTCTTCATTTCCTTAACATGTGTAACTAAAACAGAAAAAGGAGCATCTTCTATACTAATTCACTTTGTCCTATTGACCCACATCGGCTCTGTCACTTGTCAGCTTTTTCAATTTGAATCCAGTCGATTTAAAGTTTGATTTAATTTGTTTGAAAGAAAAAGGAGAAGCTGGATCTAAATCGTGTTATCCCTCAATTATAATAAACGCACATCAGATTATCTCTGTGACAGAATCTATTGACGGCTCTTCTCAGGGATGTTCGGTCAACATCTAACAGAGTTTAATCCAGAAGGAAACCAGAACTTTTTGCTTTGTTTGCATTAAACTCCACATGATGTCGGGACTAATTAGACCTTTTTCTCTTTCAGACTGGCATGGCGTTAACATATGATCCTGCTGCAATGCAGAATGGGTAAGAGCCGGTCTCTTTGTCCTTGGCTCCGTCTAATACACTCACCTCCTTTGGCTCATAGAAACCCAGTCAATACTACTGTCATACATAAAGATTAATGTAGTGTCTGCACTTTGTTACTGTTTGATTAAAGAAATCTATATGAACTGTAGGTTTTCACTGGTGAGGCTGGATGAGGAATGTGGAGGGGAAGTGTGTGTGGGTTTGTGTTTTCACGTGTGTGTCTTTATGTCACGACTTAATGGTGCTTTGGAAATAAATGACCCATCAGCGTGTTTTATTTTCCCCCACTTGTCCGAGACAGGAAGGAGAGTCTTAAACCCCTCCCCCCCTCCTCCTCTCCCCCTCCTCCCCCTCCTATCTCCCTCTGGCCTCAGTCATTCACAGGAAACTCCTCAATCCCACTTCCTAAACCACTTATCCCCCCAGCGACTGCAAGTCAATCTCAGCCAACAAGCATCCTTCACTTTTTACAGCCCGCCATGTAAAGGCTCCTTTTTCTACAAATCTGCCCGTTTTTAATCCCACAGATACTTTTTTGCTACTCTGAAAGCAAAGTTTAACCTTTAGGATTCTTTAGGTTAAAATAAAAGTACCAGTGGAGATATTTCGGAAACTTTTTTTCTCTTTGTTTTAGGCTGGAATTTGTGTAGATTTTTCTACCTTTAAATGAATATGTGTGCTTTATGAGAGCATGTGTATGTAATACACCTGTGAAAAAGCTCCAGCTCCTTATGCTTTATCAATTCTTTTAAGACAATTTAAACTTTTTTTCTCTTCCTCCTCAGGTTTTACTCCTCGCCTTACAGCATCGCCGCCAACCGCATGATCGCACAGACCTCCATCACGCCCTTCATCGCTGCTTCCCCCGTTTCCACATATCAGGTGAGCCATGTTGCTGTTTTAGAGGTGGATCTAATAGGGAAGTTGTGATAAGAAACAGGATGCAGAATCAGCTTGAGGTCCTCTCCTCTTCTCTCATCCTTTCCTCATAACTCCAGCTGTTCTTGATGACATCTGTTTTGTGGGAGGTAAACACAACAGGCGCAAGAAAACAAGCATCATAAAAATGAGTATTAAGAAAAGGCTGACTGAGGAGAAAAGAGAAGCTCACTCATAGTGATTTGTCTCCTCCCTTTCAGCTTCCTGACCTTTTTCTCCCGTATTCAGCTACTTATGCACCTTTTTTCTCCATTTTATTTCATTTTCTCCACATTGTTTTCCTCTTTCAGGGTAAATTTTCCAGATTTCTCACGCCTCTGATCTGTGGAGTAATGCAACAGAACAGAACAGAGACGTAAAAATTGGCTCTGTGATATGTCAGGAGCATCAACCATTTCCCGTCAGCCCACAATTCACACAACACCCTTCGCTAAATCTAAAACATCAAGAGGCGCTGCCACTGTGCCCTCCAGCTCCGACACTATCGTTTAGCATCGCTTCTGTTTGCTATGCAGACACACAGACGAGGAGGGTGAGCGGGAGGAAGGAGAGGTGGGAGTTTTTTAAAGACAGATAGAAAGAAAGAAGGGGGAAGGATCGCTCAGGTGGCAGCGATGGCGGGTGGGCAGAGGATGCTGAAGGTTGCTGCGTTCGTCTTTGAGGCGCCTGATTAAAACTCCGGTCCACTACCTGCAGCGTAGGGTAAAGAAGAGGAGAGGGAAAAAGTGGGCCAGCGCACGTCTCTAATCCGCTCTCGGAAGGCTTCCCAAATTGATTTATCAAAAACAATGGCCGGGCTTTTGAGGAATATTAATCCTCACAGTTTCAATATCGAGCAGCTCCTCTGCCGCTTCTTGTGATATTGCCCTTCAGCCAGTCACGGCAGGAAGGTGAGTCCTTCATCTTCTTCAGAAGTACAAAGAGACACGAAAAGAAGAAAAAGACAGGACAAGACTCATAGTCACATACAGACAAAAGAAAATAACTTCCTTTTATGATGAAATATATTGCCTTTTTAATGAAAATCTCTGGGTGCACAGATATTATGGCTTTTTATGTTTTCGTTTGAGGTGGTATTTTTTGAGCAGCGTTTATTAAATCAGTAAATGACCCATAGAGGACCAACAGCAGTCCTCTGGTGTTCCTATTAAACTGCCTTCTGTGAGCCTGAATGATGACCGGCTTTGTCTGCTGGGAAAGCTGCCTTGATGATAGACATGACAGCAGCCAGTCCAGACCAGATCACCAAGATTTCAGCTGTAGCGTCGCCAGCCAGCCGTGGCCTGCTTTACATCACTGGCTCTGCAGACCGGCTCGCTGGCTGACTGACTGCGAGGCTGGAGCTGGCTGGCTCGCTAACTGGCTAACTGGCAGGCTGTTTGGCTTTACGTGTGAATGGTTGGACGGGGCGCCAACTGGCTAACCACGCAGCCGAGCAAGCGACTCACCAGCTTTTTAGCTTATTGGCTGTTTTTTAAATTGTAATACAAGCTGTGAAGTTCAGCCAGAGGTAGGGAGCGTCTTGGGTTGAGCACATTTTGTCTTTCACTCAACACGTTGCAGCTGTGATATTCTACCTTTCTAAGTGCTGTTATTCAGAAGAATTGGTGTCCTGTTTAAGTTCAACTTGTCCAACTGTAGATTCTTAGTTTTTTATTGTTGCTGCTGCAAGAAAAAAGTGTTGTGTTAGCAAAATATCTTATGAACCACTGGATGGATTTGAATGACGTTTCCATGAAGTATTTTTTTGGATTTACTTCTAAGGGTGGTGACATTTTGGAGTCAACCAGATTCAAGATGGCTGCCACAGCTAATAAATGTCCAACACAAGCCTGCCTACAAATCTGTCAAATTTTCAGATTTTGAACTCAAATTTAATGTTAGTACCTGAAGGTCTTTTACAACAGACAGCTAACTGATCATGTGAGAAAACATTGCATAGAATTGTGCACAAAGTTGTGTTCAAGATTTGAGCAGATTACCAGTCAACACAAGATGATGTTGATTTAAAATTCTGGCACTCCTTCAAGGAATGCTCTTAGATGTATTGTTTTGAATATTTGTACTTTACTGCTAAAACCTTCAGAAATAAACATTTTCCACTCAGTTTTGTCTGTAAACCTCATCATGCTGACATCACATTAACAGCATATGAGTTCTGATAACATTTAATGACCACATCATGTCAAGTGATGCAACTGAATTCGTCTCAATAAGAACACAATAGTATAAATAATAAAAACCATTTAAAAATGTCCCCCTTTTATTTATAAATGAGAGGACAAAACAATAGACTTCCTACTGTAACACTCACATTATGTGCATTAGAAACATGAGGGAGGGGAACATACGGAAAGCGGCGAAGCCCAGAGAAAATAGGGCAACACAAAATGCTGATTTGGCTAAACAACGTGGCCATAAATGTGTGTTGTTCTGCAGGAGCATCGTACTAGTTCAGCAGTGTTTTCTGTGTAATCTAATAGCGTTATCCTTTTTTATTGTCTCTTCTTAGCTTTCTGGACATCGCTCACATTTTAAGACAAACATTTAATTGATAAACTGAGATTTTACCACATTTCTTTTCCTCTTTGATCTTGGAAAGCCAAAATCCAAATGCAAGAATAAATCTCCATCTTTTTTATCTTCTAAACTAACTAATCAGTGTTCATGCTGCACCAAGCTTTCAATGAAGTGCTCTAGATCTGTACCAAAAGTTTATTGGCTTCTTCTTTGTCTTTTATAAAACTGGGCCTTGTAGTTTTTGTATAATCCTGCTAACAGACAAGCAAATGGCGCTGAAGACGCGCCGCCTCACTTCCACCTTGGCAGAAGACAAAATGGCACGACGCGACGCCGTTTCTTAGTCAGGAAATGCTTATTATAAGTGATTAAAGACGAGCTTTTTATGTGTCAATCGGCTGTCCCGTTCAGCTGCAGAGAACAAATATTGTCGTGTATAAACAAGCAGGCTTGGCTGCGTGTTGTAGAATATCAGCCTTGTTTAGGTGTGGATCCAAATCACGCATTTGTGTTGGCTCAGAGGATTGATTGCTCTTATAGCAGATTATTCCGTGTTTGTCTTTGTTTAATCTAATCGTTTTACCAGGATCTGTGGCCAGTCTGTGTGTTTGTTAGCGACAAGCTGTCTAATTCCTTTCTCCAGCATATCAAAAAGTTCCTCCGTCTTCTCTTCTCGTCACTGTTTCATCTCTTCAAGTTTAGATTCCTAATTCAATATGTCTAAGTTTTCCCTCTTAAAGCTGAAAGTGGTCTGGCCTGTCCTCAGAAAACCTTTCAACTTTCTTGCAACAGCACTGGGTCGTGGAGCAATCTTAAAATAATAGAGAGGGAAACCAGCTATTGGCTCTGTGCACAAGTTGTATTTTTTTGGCAGTAATAAGGAAGCAGGAGGGAGATTTGCTGCCTCCAGACTTTCAAATTCTTTTAGTAATTCTTTGGCATAACGTGATCTGTGTAAAGTTGAGCCATTGGTGCAGTAAAAACCAGCACAATCACTTTAAAACCTTCCGACTGAAGAGTGTTGGAACATACTGAGTATATTTGAACGGCGTTTATTAGTTGATGTTGGAGCAAATTTAGATCCAAGACTCTTAAAGTTAGCATTGTCACCATCGTAACACATTTTATCTGTTTCTGTTCAGGTCCAGAGTACGTCATGGATGCCTCATCAACAATATGTTATGCAACCAACAGTAAGTGCTCCACCGTTCTCTGAGCTCGAAGTTTAGAGTCTGAATTAGCTGGAAATGTCATCTTTTTTCAAAATGTCTGAGAAATTTAAAACCATAGATGGCTTTAAACGTTCTTAACCTGAAAGAACAAGAGGAAATAATTTGGAAAACCTGAAATAAGTCTAGGAATAATTTTCTACGATGGAAGTAAACGCTGTTGTAAAAACTATTTTTTTCCAGCTAAATGAGATCACAGCTCACCTGTCCTGGCCTTTTTGCTTTATTATAGAATTCAGTTCAAGGTTTTATTGTTTCTCTTTAAGTCACTAAATGGTTTAGCTCCTTCCTACATCTCGATTCTCTAAACCCTGCACAATCCTAAAAGGTCTCTGAGGTCAGGTGAGCAGATTAAAGCACAGAGGTCAGGTTTTCTCTGCCCTTTCACAATAAGAGCCCACCAACTCTTGATATTTGTAAAACCAACTTTTATTCCTTGGCCTTTAAACCAGACTGAGTTTTGTCTTTTATTTTCATCTTAACCTGTGCTGCGTTTATTTATTTTTGTCTTTTATTGTTGTGCCCTTGATGTTTGCATTTCTTATTGTTTGTTTCGTAGCTCTGGACCAGTTTTCATGTGTGCTCCTCTCTGGTCAATGTCTAATGTTTTTAAATGTGAATTTGATTTGAAAATAACATTGACAAAAGCTGTTTATTATTCTAAACAGAGCGACTTGTTTTTTAATATTCAGCAGAAACAGATTATGTTTATAAATCCATTTTGAAACAATCACATCAATTTATTTCTTGCTATTTTTACCTTAAATTCATATGAAGCAGATGCTAGAAGAATTTAAAGTTATTCCCTTTCATACATGATGACCCCTGAAATTTTCCAAATAATGCATGGTCTTTGCACAGTTAGTTGATGTCCTCAGGTGTGTATTTTAGGACACAGTGGGCTCTCACGAGGCTTGAAAAATGCACAGTGGAGCTACAAAGTATGCACAAAACTCCTGGATCAAGTTCTTTATGGTTTATTATCCTTGATGCTAGGCCAGCGTGCGTCAGAGTTTTGATTATTTGTTATTTAATCAGGAAAAATTTTAATAAACATCAAAATGAATAAAAACTAAATGCAACTAGTTAAAATTAATGTCACAAACACAAATCCAGCAGTTCCTCAGAAGAGCTTAGAACTCATCCTATCAGACAAAAGCATCAGGCTGCATTGTGGTTTGAAATTAGAGAACTTGAATCTGAAGCAGGACTGGCTTCCTGCCTAGGCTACAGCAGACATCAGCGTTGGGTCAATGTGATGTGATCTACTAGCATGTAGCATGGCGCGGTCATAGCCATATGTGGTAGGACTGTTATGAGGATGTGTTGCTGATGTAAAGGAAACCAGTCTGTTTGGTGAGAAACTAAAGCCAGAACCTCACTGGGCTGCGACTGTTGGAGTCCAGTTATAAATGAAAGTTGGCACAAAATGTGCAACTTTTTACTTTGAATCAAACGTCTGTTGCATATTGTTGTGAAAAGGACTGAAAAACCTTAGAAATGTAAATATTTGAAAGATTTTACAATTCAAACATTGAGTGTTATTGCAGACCAATAAGACATTGTTGAGTTTTTTTAAATTGTTAATTTATTTGACTGTTTTTGAAATGTTAGTTCTTTTTAAAAACCTCATTACTTTTTTTGCAACTTTAAAACACATATTTTGGTAAAAGTTTCAGGTTTAGGCTGCAAATCTAAATTTATAGCATGCTGTTGGGCATGTACTTTCATGCAACAAAAAAGGGCACAAAACTTATCTTAAAGTTAAGGAAATTTAATCATAAGCACTGAATCGAATACATAAATAATCCTTGATTGATTGGGAGGTCGGTGGGGGCGGGGAATGTTCCCCTTTTTGGGAGGCAGGCTCACATTTCACCACAGCACCAGGAGCAGCTGATGGGGTGAAACAGCTCAAACTGATGTCATATTTCCTCCCTTAAATTCCACTGTCAACTCTGGGCCTCTTGCATCATAGGTTTGGTGGCCATGGCTACCAAGGACTGATCCCTTTATATATTTTCAACATTCTGCAACGTCATCACATTTAGTCATCTTCTAACAGTTCTATTTCTGACCCACACATTTTAATCTCCTCCCTATCTGCTTGTACAGTGTTTTTTTTAACCAAATTATTTAATCAGCACCAAACAGGCTGATCTTGGTTCAGCGTTAGCAGCTCAGACAGCAGAAAGGAACATAAACATTATGAATTAGAATCACGTCATTAGCAACACAGTTTGCTATAATGATCCAGTGGCATTAAAAGGTCAAATGACTTCTGTGTGCGTCAGAAGAGTAAAGACATGCAGATGGCTGTTTACCTTCATCAAACACGTTCTCTGTGTTTGAAATAATTAATAATGATAAATGATTGAAGCTGCTGTTGCACCACATTCATAAACGTCTGCAGCTGTGTTGCTTTTGAGATTCTCGGGTGGATCCTGCTGCTCAAAGTATCTCAAGTATTTCATTAACCGATAAGATAACTGTCTGCAGCTTTAACACCTGAAATGTGTCTTTTGTTCTCCCTGAGAAACCCTCCCTCAGAGACACAGAAAATATGGAGTTTTATTTCATTGACAGAAACCTGTTTAAGAAATAAAAATCTTTTTTATGATTTCATTAAAGGAGGAACTTTTTCCTCTCGTATAAATACTTTAAATCTCTGGATTTCTTTATCTCTTTGTGATCAAAGTTTCTGACTAGCATCATCTTAATTCTTGTAATTAAAAACGTTTAGTTGCTCATTTATTCGCTGCAGTCACACCTGATATGTCTCAGCCTAACCAGCCCCGGATGCCACAGGCCACCTCTGAGCTCTGAATCAAAATGTTTTCCCTCACCGTTCGTCTCCATAATGTTATTAGAATAAAATGCATTAGTAGTTATGTAAATTGCTTCCAAGTTGAGCTTTTTAATAGATCCTCACATTATAAGTGTTCCTGTTCAGTTGTTTAGAGAAACGTTTTAAACAAGGTTTGCTTTAGGCTTTGTGTGGCCTCTGAATTACATTTATTGTGTTGTGTTATTTGCTGTTTTCTGTTCATTCACAGAATGAGAATGAGTGCTTTTATATTAAATTCTTTACAGCGATCAGAAAGGGTCACTTTATCACAGCTACTGTGAATTCATCCAAGTACAAATTTAATGGAGGGCAATTAAGAATGAGAAAGTACTTAAAATACTTAAATACTGCTCTGTGGGTGCATAAACAGACCGACAGATATGCTAAATATCAACCTGAAAACGTGAAAATAATCCTATTTTTATTATTCAACTTTATCAAAAATAAAGCTCTACCCTGAGCTCAAGTAGGGATGCAGAATCCTCCTCATCTCTTAGTTGTTGCTGAAGCTTTAAATGATAAATTATTCTCGCCTCCAGCGATCTGTCTAAGCGTTGTTAGCCTGTTTGTGAGTTTCTGCAGCAAAACAAACTGGTTGATGCTGGACTCCACAACCGATGGTCCAGCGGTGCCTCGCCGGAGGAGAGCTCAACCAGCCGTACGGCTCCCTGCTAGGGCCATTTACCACTCCGTCCTACCAACCTCACTTCCCCTCCTGCTGAGGGACAGTGAACATGTAATCTGGTCGCAGCAGGCCACCACACACACACACACACACACACACACACACACACAGAGGGCTGCAGCTCCTCTCAAAGGCTGAGTTTGTCTTTCAGCTTTCGACTTCCTGCGTTTTATGTCAGTAACTTGCTTCATCTTTGCTGCTGCTCTGACCCTATCAGGTGTGCCTTCCTGGTGTTTTTTTCTCTTTAGTGAAGCTAGCTCGCTAACATGAATGACATATCGCTACCAAAGCATCAGCGTTCAGTATCTTCATGCATTTTCTCCATCTTCTGGTCTTATCAGACATTTAGAAAAATGCACACAGCCTCACCGTCTTCAGTGTGTTTGTTTGCCTTCACACATTTGTGTGTTTTGTTTTACCATATGCATGCTCCATATTGGTTATTCCCGTCGAGCTTGTGCAGCGCCTGATGGTCATCCATCTTCCGGCCCTCTGTCACGGGGCGTCTCATAGTGCTTGGCACCAACACTTAACCAGCAGCCACATTGTACTGTGGTCTACATCCCATAATCGCTCATGCCAACAGTAGCCATGTGGTCATATCTTTCCCCATGGTCCTGTCCCCGTTGTCTTCCAGCGGCTCTTTCTGTTAGCAAACGGCTGCTCGGCACTAACCCCAGCTGTCACAACCGTCAGTGGATCATAGCTCCCAATCTGTCCCCCTTTATGACCCGCGCTCATATCAGCTACCAGCTACACACACAGCACACACCCTTTACACACACAGTGTGCCAGCAGCTCAGTGAATCACAGCAAATTAGCCAAGCATCCTAGCTTTAAATGCTTCGGGGGGGCACTCAAAACATTAAAAACCAATTGATTGCGCTGCAATTTGGCAGCTCCAGCCTCGTGTTGCGTGTTAAACCAATGGAGCGTTGTGTGATGGTGCTCCTCGTGTACAGGCAATATGGAGGCAACAGAGCATGGAACAGGAGGAGGTCACAGTTAGCCTCTTCGGCTGAATCAAAAGTAATCTAATTAAATGTCATTAATATGTGACAAAAATACTAAATTCACTACATTTTTTAATGCAAATAAATAATATAAAATGATTCAAATTAAATGAAATGATATAAAATGAAGTCAAATAATTTTTAATTAATTTAAATAGGATTAATTTAGAATATAAAATGACAATAATATTAATAAATTAAGTAAAAATATAAAACAATAAAAATATTTTAAAATACTATAAAAAGGAAGAGGAAAAAATAGAATAAAAAAATAAAATCAATAAAATATTAAATAGTTAATTAAATGAATATACAAGAATTATTACACTAAAAGGACATCAACAATCATAAATATAATATTTTAAAACATGTAAAATCTAAATTATTAAAATAATAAAGGTATTTATAAAACGATAGCATATTGTAATATAATAATAATAAATAGTCCAATTAAGTATTTAAGTTATTCCATGAATTTAAACCTTTAAAGCACAAAAAATAAAAAGACAAAACAAAAATGCCCAGAGAGAAAAGTTTAAAATCTAAATTGTGTGAGTGAAACCCAGATAGATAAAATAATCCTGAATGATTCAAATCTGTTTATTGTTGTATTTTACAAATATTAAATTAATAATGAGCATCAGTAAAGGCATCATTTTGTCTGAAAATACCCTCTTTAAGATCAAGAATACAGTTAAACATCCATCAGAGCACCACACACAGAAGACGGAGTGTTTAGGGTTTCTTTTTTAGCCATCATCATCAGCTGGTTGAGAAAAAAAGTGACAATGAACCAAAACTAACAGCACTCAACCAACATCTTGATCTCAAACGATGATTAAACCTTTTCTAAGTTCGTTTTCACAACTGACCTCACATTACAAACAAACTCACAGCGTTAGTCTGAAAACCACAGCTCCCAGCAGCAGAGCTGAGCCGAAACCAAACGTTTGCAAAACCCCAAAGATCTTTTTTTAATATTTTTCCAGCTGTAATAAATGTGCAGGTCTGATCACACTCTGGCGTCCGTTCAAGCCCATCTGTATTACAACTTTACATCATTTCAAATAGACAGGTAGGTCATAAATAAAGCACATCTTCTGCAACGTATATCAGATTTAACAAACACAGCTGGCCTGAATGGAAACATCTGCACAGACCAGGTCCTGCTACACATAATGCAGCTTTAAATGAGTTTCTAGTTGAATCTTAAAGCATTTATCTATTTAAAATCTATTAAACTGTCCGTATGTATTGCAGATGGTTAATAACTTGATTGAGCTGATTACCCAGTGAGCATTGCAGCTCTACAAAAGCCTGTTTTTGCATCCAACTGATTAAGTTTGACGAGCTTATTCGCATGAAACTGGACTCTAATCACTGATCAGCCAGTACTTAATTGTCAGCGAGAAGCAGAGGGCGGTTTTAATAATATAGATTCACTCGTTCTCTTGCATTACTCCTCTTTTTATTCCTCTCTGCATGGTCAACAGACCTTTGAGAAAACTCAAGATCTAAAAGCCCCAAATGGCAAATTCATATTTGCAGCTCACACACAAGTTGCCTAAACACACACATATCATCCGAGTGCGGGAACTCATTCAACGTAATGGTGAAATCTCACTTACAAACAGCTCATCAATCACACACCGTCTCAAATTCACTTCACATGGCCTCTGAGAGCAGGAGAAAGTGCAGTGCCAGTCATGCACAGCATCACTGTCTTTCCCCACGACTTACTCGTCTCCCCTCTCAGCTGTGTGAAGTGTGCATTAGCCAGCATGCAGCGGTACTTACATACTGGAGGTGAATTATCGAATTCTTCTCCGTTTCAGGCCAGCCAGTTCTTTCTGAGTAGATATTTACTGGGGCTGTGCTTTCTGCCTTCATCGGATAGGGGTGAATCAGGGCGCGGTGCGATACCCATCTCCCCGCTTGACATTGAAAACGGATTCAGAGGGGGAACAAAATGTTGGTCTCATGCATTTATCTACTGAGGCAGAATTTGAAACTGGTTTACATTCGACCTTGGCTTATCTCTTCTGTCTCTCAATCTTTTCATCCCAGTTTCACATCCTTTATTTTCACTTTTTACTCAAAGATCTTCCTCTCGTTTTTCTCCCCTCTCTCATCCGTCTCTTTCTCCTCACCCTCCTGCCCTTTTAAAGGATGACTGCTTCTACTGTGTCGGTGCCATTAAACATGTGTTCAGGGTTAAAGTTTCATACTTATAAGGAAGATATTGTTGCAGACCCACAGGGTGACTGACTGCAGGGAATTGAGCAACAGAGTTTTTATCCGTAACTGACTAATTTTGCAATCGCGCTTTGAAACAAAAGCTGTTCTTTGTTTTCTGGATTTTTCTCACGGATCCTTATGAGTAACGTGATCACAATGTGGAGGATAAAGCATCACAAATTGAATAGAGTCAAGTACGTCGGTGGAGTCTCTAGTTCTCTGACCAGAGAAATACTCACAGCTAGTCATGTCAGGAGAGACACTGCTGCTAAACGATGGCGATTCAGCAGATCATTTTCAGGTATAAAAAGCAACATTTGCTCAGAAAGGTCACACTGACACATTAGAACACATACCTGTTTGGATAACTCTACAAATTTGCATGAGACCGTTTGTTGAGTTTGTTTCAACCAAACATCAGAATTACTGTACGTGCTGCTGCAGCAGCATGAACCCTAGAAACTAAACAAATGGTCTGACGCTAAACTGTAGGGGTTTACATACTGGTAATGCAGCATTCTGATGCTTCAGTATTAACATTATAAGCAGGGGTGCACATAGTCCGCCAGTATGCATGCACACCCCTGATATTATTTGTGGACCTAATCCCTCTGCTCGATGTGTCTGTGCGGACCAAAGCTGCAAGTGGAACTATGTTTAGGGACTCTTTTTGTTGCGACACCTAAGTGTGCGTTGCTAATTAGCTTCCCTGATAGAACTGATGGGTTCTGTTGTGCTCTCTGACATTGTTTTAATAAAGAGTTGTTCTGCTTCAGCCAGCGACTGTTCAATAGTGACTCCCGGCTTCAAGAGTCATAGGTGCTTCCACGGTTTTGATGGCGCAGCGCCGTACACACACCCCCACCACCCCCAAACTCACGGCATACCAAACTTCAGTGCTAGGTTCTCCCCATCAATGAAAAAATTGTGTGTACCCCTGGTTATAAGCCAGAGTGGTTTTAAAATGGGAAAATTAGTTGATAATTTGCCACCATTCAGGAGCAGTTTCTCTCCTGATATTTCACAATTTGCTCTGGTCAAAGAATGTCTTCCTGCTTTTAGACTCCTCCCACTTTTCTATGTTCCTTACTATAGATGAGTAACAGAACACCACTTCAAAATGACCAAAATGTGTCAAAAGTAATTTTTGTGAATATACTAATATCTTGCCGATACCAAGCACTTGTGTAATAACACATCTTCCACTTCTCCAGGGTTTGCTGTAAAGTTGCTGTTTCCTGCTGCTGCTTGCAGACTCTTTGAATTTGATGTCATGTTGGGTTTCTTTAGATGTTTTTTTCATATCACTCGTGTTAAAAAGGCTCAATTTCATTCCTCTTCTTGACATCTTTGCTGAGCATAGCTAGCTTTACTTTTTCCACCATAGTTCACAGTGAAATAACTCAACATGGCTGATTATTTTAACAACCACTGCTGCGTTGGGTATCTCACCATGAAGGCACTACATGGCACCTTTCCACGTTGCGGTGTTTATCCTCTGCAGAGCGAAGAAGCAACACCTAACATTCTGGTGCCGACACCAGTCTTTCTTTTCATGTACAACTTTCATGACTAAGTGTAGTGTTGTGGAGACTTTGTGTTGCAAAATAATAGTTGGAATCTTCCAGATTCATGTCCTTTGACTTGGTGGGCTGAGTCAGAGCTCCAGGTCTTTCTCTTGTTTGCCTTCGAGTTTCAGCAAACACCATCATAACCCACATTACTGAGGCATCATCAGCACTCTTTTTCCTACCACTGCTGTCTCTGTTGGATAAAATGAGCCGTTCTATGGCAAGTTGAGTCTTGTATGCAGACTGCCATTATTAATAGGGCAACCCTGGAAATCTGTTCGCCCCAAGGAGGGATTCATGCTGCAGATTAGAGTGAAAGACTCGGGCAGCCGGCTTCCATTTCTGGGCTTACCCGAACAAAAAGGTGCCTTAAGGCATTTGGAAAAGGTGGTCCTAGACGAGGGAGACTTCTGGGTCCTGCTGTGAACTTTAATACGACAGAACAAGATAAATAAGGCCACATGTACACATGATGGAAGAGCAGAGATATTCATCTACGCTCATATTACAGCATTTCATAATAAATAACTGAAGTGGGGTTTTTTTGTTTGTTTTTCTGTCTCTGTGGACTCACTTTCATTACCCACTGCGTGTAGCCTTCAGGTGGGCTAAGTTACCACTCAATCATCAGCAGATGTTTCTTTACACCAGGCTTTCCACACCGAGAATGATTGACCGAACAGACTTAGTCTTTCTGCAAAAAAAAAATAGCTATGTTGTGTTAGATTTGGGCAGAATTACTTATATCCTGCAGTGTTCATGTCATATTCGCATACTCTCCAAAAAAATGCTCTTGTACTGAGCAGAATCACCACAGAACCTCACACAGAGAAACCAACTGTCAGCCGCTGTGTGGAAAGTGTAGAGTCGGTCTTCTTTCATGTGAGTCGCTCACAAGAGATGCTTTGTTTTAGTGAAAGACTCAGGAATACAGCCTCGGTCATTGTTTGATGTTCTTGAGGCTTTTAATGTGCTTCTGTTCTGGATTTTTTTTTCCCCCGCAACTTTCAAGTTTCATCTGATAGACACCACATTGAGAATGAAATCTTCCATACTTCCTTCTAACATGAGTTGGGCCTTTTTAGAGTTTGTATGAGAGATGCAAGAAATGACAGCCATCAAGTAAACTGGAGATCATCAAAATCAAGTCTTGAGGGTCACTATTCTGCCTGTTTTAGGTGTTTCTCTGCTCCAACAGTCTGCAGAATGCTTGTTAATGACCAGCAAACCTTAAACTCCCTGCATCCAGAAAACCCTCATGCAGAAAGTGTCTTGCTAAAGAAAAGAGCAAGGATTCAGAGATGTAAATCAAGAACAGGTGAACTTTAATTCTGAAGAAAAGCAGCGCTGGATGTGTTATTTGACAGTAGTTTGGATGTCGTATAATTACCTGCAAAATGTGCCTTAAAAGCATTTCCATTAAACATAGCAGAACAATAAATCTGTTATATCACCTGAAGCAAATGTTCACAATTCCTCCTACAACAATCTAAACATGAAACCTGATGACAAATTACTGTAATTTCTGTTTTTCAAGTCACACAGTGCAGATATTTACTAGTTTGAATGGAAACAATGACCTAACTTACCTTATTTCTCCTCAATCTTTGCATCAAATGTGCATTTTACAACATTCACTGGCCATCCAGACTGAAGATAAGTTCATAAATTCTTCAGAATTGAACCACAGCCAGTTCTTTCTTGGATGAATTTAAATAGACGTTCAGTGGGCCTTTTAAATCAGAACCATAACTTTCTGCCCTTCTCAAACAGCTCTAAATCACAACACAGTGCTGCTTTACCATTTTAAAAGCTCCACAGATCCAGAGGACAAAAATAGTGCTGTGAAATTGTCCTATGTGAAAAAGTTTTTGCCTCTAAATGTAGTAACTGTAACAAACCTGGTGGCACAAACTACAATCATGTGTTTGTGATAAGTAGTGAGTCTCCCACGTCACTGTGGGGGGATTTTATCCCACTATTCATACAGAATTGTTTTAATTTACTTTCCCATAAAGGGCCAGGTAGGTTTGGATAGCTTTTAAGACCATTAAGTCCAACTTTATGAATTAAATCAACGTGGAAATTCCCTAAGACTGCTTTCTATGAAGCAGGGGTCAACTTTTGTGGTTAGACCTTAAAATATCCAAAATAATACCTGCTGAAACCAAAAGCTATTTGGTTGAAGGGAAACATTACTCTTCTGCAGCCTGGTGGTACTTCCTCCTTATCTGGAGTCCCTGTAAGCTCAGACCAGGATGTAAATCACTTTAACGGCCCTCTGAATGTGGTGGACATCCTTCAGCCGTAATGGATCAGGCAGTAAAATCAGCCACTATTTGTCTGGCATTTATGTGTCCCACCTGCTCTATAGTTTTTATTTCTGATCAGCAGATTTAAAGGCCAGGTAATGAATATCAGCTCACACCAATCAGCTGGAGCGTTGCTTTTAATTTGAAATGAGTACTCATTAAAAAAAATGTCATGGGTTGGATGAATTTTGACAGGATTTCCTGTTTACTGTACCAGTTCTCAGGTTGTATATCATTGTATTTTATAAGCAGGGAGGTGATATCATCTCATCTCCTGTCTGGAACAGGATCAATACCTCCACCAAATCATGTGCATACATCGAGGAGCTCTGTAAACATCATCTCATACATTTGTAACGGATACGTCCGCTGCATCCATTATCTCGCCCTCCCTCTCTCGCGTAGACGCACGGGACAAATCAAAAACATATATTGTCTATTTGTGTCAGTCTCTTTCTCATTTTCTTTCCTCTCCAGCCTGTCAATGGCAGACCAGCTCACACGTGAATACACACGCTCAGAAACTCACGTTCTGCCTGACACGCAGTCGCACAAACACAGAAAATCGAAATCACAAATCGGCTTAACGCTCCCTGACACGTCTGTGAATTAAGCCTTTCCGTTGCTCTCCCTTTCCCATTATAAAGGCATTGTCAGAGGCTGAATCAGTAACAGGTAGCCCAGAGCTCCTGCTGTTTTCTTCTTACTGCTCTCTCTCTTTCTCCTTCCTCCTCCTGTTCATCTTTCCTCTGACCTGCCTTCCACACGGCCTCCATCAGCTCGTTCCTTAATCATCTTCCTCCAGTCCTCACTCTGTCTTACTATTTACTCACTTTACTTTTCTTTATTCTTCTATCACAGCCAGTGGTGGAATGCTACCAGTCAGTGTCTATTTGCTGCTATTTATACTTTATTGTGTCTTCTAGAAAAAGCCACATCTAAATAGGTTTTTTTTTCCACTTTTATGTAATGGTTTATAATACATCTCCCTGTTTTCTGTGTAGCTGTGAGTTGTTTGATCCCCACATCCTCCTAGGAATCAGTTACATCCAGGAACTTTTGTTTGAACTTGTCATTGTTTGAAACAGCACAGAATTTTAGCCATCAATCACAAAATGTCCTAAATAATCCTCAGATTGTGAGCAATTTACCCTCGTCTTATTCACAGTTTGACCGCCAATGTTGTCTCACCTTTTCTGAGTCACAGAAACTAAATTGAGAGATGTTTGAGATGAGTTCCAGACACTGACAGCAAATTACGTTCAGAGGAAATGTCAAATTTTACACCATGTTCATAATTTCAGTAGCGTGAAGGTGAGACCCTGCAGCTCACGTCAGGAAGCTGAGAAACCTTCTGAATGTTTTGAGACATTTTGGAAACTTCGCCACAAACACTGTTTGGTGTTTCTCACCAGGAGATGCAGCTGATTTAGATACTGGATCCAGATGTTTGTTCATAAATATAAAAGTAAGGTTTGATTTCACACATATTGCAGGTATGAGTACAGTTGTTTCTCTATGGAATGATGAAACTATAAATAGAAGAGTTGACAGAATAGAAGGTTTCAATTTATTAATATTTGTTTTATTGGTAAATGTAGAAAAATGCATTTTAAACTTCGGTAAATGTCCTAACTGTAAACTCAACAAGGGATTTTTTTTAATTATAGTTACTTTTTTTTGTAGTTTGATGATTTTCTTTATAATAAATTGTGCTTATTGCCAGTGTGAGCTGACATAGACTCATATCTATACAGAGAAAACAGGCTGGGGTTAGTAAAAAAATTTAAAAAGTATATATTTGTATTATTATTATAGATAATATTCTCCCAATATCATAGCAACTGTCATTTTCAGGGTTCAAATACCTGATAAATAAAACTTTTAAATATTTGTAGTGATGGGATACGTATTTCTGATTAGATTTATGTAACAATTATATAAAATCTGTCACATTTAGTGAGAACAAAAGATTAAATTACAAAAACTCATCAACTAATGGTGGTTTAATGGTTACTTTTACAGCCAATTCAAGGAGTGTGCAATCAAAGACGCATGCTACTGCTTCTTGTCAGAAATTATAAAATAAACATGTTTATGCTTTAAAAAAACAAGAAGGATTTTTAGTGACTACAAATGAAGAAAATGTGACCTCATAACTGTTTAGTAACCCATTACATTTCAGAAGTAATGGTTTAAACGCCCTTAGAGGTTGTGCAGCTCCTTTCATTTCATCTGTAACTCCAGCAGGAATCACATGAAGGCTTCATAGTGAGCTGGAAAGAGAGGAAGACAGAAGAAGAAGAGGAAACGGGAGAAAGGAAAGAGTTAGCTGACTGTGTTGTGTGTGCAGGATGTAGACAAGCAGAGCGCTTCTGACAGGCTGTGTCTGCACAGTTTGTTCTCCAATAGGCCCACACAGAGCCACCAGTGGGACACGCACACACACACACACACACACTCAACACGCACTGTTCAGCTGAACACTCACAGACACTGTCAGTCAAGTCGCACACAGTGTGTTGCAGGCGTACACTCTCAGGCACACTTACAGCACAGACACACAAAGACAGAAAAGAGGCGAGTGGAGCGGAGGAAAGGGACTGGTTTGAATGCGCTCCTCCTAAGGCTTCAGTACTGAGGAAATGGAGCTATCATGACAGGGGATGAAAGAGCAACAATGGTTTCATCACTTTCCCTCATGTTTCACTGCACCGTGAAAAAGGAAGCTTCTAGCGTTCTCATCCGCCCATTAGGGAAAACATGCTGTGCATTACAGCGAGTGTGTGTGAGAGACGGTGAGGATAACAAGAGCGCGTCCTCCTCTCCAAACAACCAGCGGACCACACAAACCCACAGCGGTGGTACATTCTGATGGTTCTGATGCTCAGAGGACAGTAATAGTGTGTGTTGATCTAAAAACGTCCCTGTGCTCTGGCTCTGTTTATTACTGCGCTTTTTCATGTTTCAAACCCTGTTTCTGTTGTCCTGCCTTCTACCAGTCTTCATCTGTTTAAAGTCAGTTCACTTGTGTCTTTTATTTAATCAATACTTTTCAACAGGGGTCATCAATACGTTTCTTTACGCTAACAATGTGGGAGGCCAGCCATCAATTAGCCACCTTTCTGATAAATAGTTAGGTTTGTGGTATTAATATTTTTTAGTTGCTTGGTGGATACGATGATAGCACTTTCCAGCAGTAATTAGGGAAAAATAACAATATGTTGGCTATTTTTACATTATATTTATTTATACTGCCAGAGGTGTCATGTGGAAGATTCTTACTCAGCCTCAACATCTGGTCTCCACTGTGAGGCACCACTTGCTGGCATCAATCAAACACCTGTAACTGGAAAACACCTGGCAGCACTTGAAGCTCAAAACCAAAGTGAACATGAGAATATTGCAGGGGATTTTTGGGGGAGGTGCTACCTCCACGTTTAGCTAGTTTTCTCATTCAACAGATGCATGATCCTTATAACGTATACCTCATTATAATAGTGATAATCAGGCTTTCCAGTGACATAAAATAAAAACACCAGTTGGTGGTTTTAATGAGGATTCATTTTGGGCTGAAATAAGTTTATTTACAGCTAATGTCTTCAGTTTTTATGTTTTTGTCACACTTAATCATTTGATATTAGCAAACAAATGTCAATGTCAGACAAATAACACCTAAAGTGCTGTTTTCAAATGATAATTTCATTTATAATGAGAAAGACATCTATCCAAACCAACCTGGCCCTATGAATTTTTTTTACCCCTAAATGTAATATTTTTATTACTTAAACAAGCAAAAAACACAATTTTTCCAAAGGTCTTGGAGATCACCTATATGTTTTAGTTTTCCAAACGTGAGATGGCCTTTTGTGTTGTTTTTGGTGTTTTTTTTTTTCTTGAAACTCTCTCACGGAATCCATTTTTGTCCAGTTTCTTTTTTGACGTCAAGTTTATCCAAGTGAGGCCTGCAGTGCTTTAGATGTTGTTCAGGGTTCCTTTGTTGTTGCATTTCTTTAGAACAGGACAGGATGTGTTGCTTTTTGAGATCTTTTAGCCTCCTCCATGTTGTCAGACAGGTTCTATTGAAGTGATGTTTTAATTCTGCAGGTCTGGTAGTGATCAGGCCTGGGTGTGACTGGTGGAGCTGAACTCAACTTTCCAAACAATGTGATTAATCACAATTAATTCATGATTTAACAAAGGAGGTAATTATTTCTTCACATAGGACCAGGTTGGTTTGGATAGATTATCATTTGAAAACTTAATTTTATATTTATTCATCTGAAACATTTAAATGTGGCAAATAAGCAACAAAAGAAGAAATCTTTAAGGGGACTAATACTTTTTCACAGTACTGTATGCGGACAGCATCAGGATTAGAAACCACTTCATGGAACTTAAGCTTCACCCAAAGCTCACGTATTTAGAGGAATTCAGTCTTCTTCCTCTTCTATTCCTGTTCTCATCCTTTATCTTCCTCCTCCAGGGTGCAGTGATCACGCCAGCCATGGACCACACTATGTCCATGCAGCCTGCCAGCATGATGGGCCCTCTCACCCAGCAGATGAACCATCTGTCCCTGGGCACTACAGGAAGTGTGAGTCCTCTTCGTTGTGCCACAATGAAACACACAAAGAGCTTCACGCGAGCTCATGTAGCTGCCACGGTCATCACGAAGGAACTTAGAAACTGACAAAAAAAAGAAATGCTGATACACTCTGATACACAGGGGCAGCTTCAGTTATTACAGCGTGGTCACAGCAGCAAGATTTATGAGCAGAAGGGGTTTTTGTTGGGCTTCTCTTCTGGAGTTTTGCCTTTAACTCTCCCTGATAGATGGAAGAACTACAGCAGGATGAATAAGAACAACTTCTCCCACTTCACCCTCTCCTGCATAATTATCTAAATCAGTCACAGTTGGTTTCCTTTTTAATCAATCCCATTTGTCACAGATGCATGGGTGCTCAAGTTTTACTCATTTGTACCATAAAGATTAGAATACAGGAGCATTCCACATTCAGACACGCCTGAGGTAAACGTCACCTAGCTAAAAACACCACAGATAAACTCAAATATTTGTTGACTAAAATCGAATTTGTGACTTTTTTTGTCCTAATTTTTTTAACAAATCAGTTCAAAATAAAGAAAATCTGGTAAATACAAACTAAATCGAGCAACACATGACATATTAACACCCTGCCAGTGTTTATTTAATAAAAGTTAAATCACACGAAGAAGCTGCGTGTGAAAAACTAAGTCCACCCTTACTGCTTCCTTACAAATTAAGATCACAAGTAGCTGCCAAGAGACGCTAATTAAATGCACTTTATTATTTGATTATCAGCGAGTGTGACCACTTCTGTAAAACTGCACTGCAGGAATTAGGTCGGGAGGAACAAGTTGGAGGCTTTTTATCTTTAGGCGCATTTTTAATTTGGTTCAGACCCACAGATACAAACTGTGGCCACATGTGCTCAGTTGTGGTTGTAAACTTCATGCAGCAGACGCAGAAGGAGCGTATTTCCTCCCTAATCTTCTACATTAAACAGATTTCCTGTGAGGCTCAGCCGTTTGACAGCCTCCTCTGTTTCCTCACTTTCACCCTCTAATTTCGGTTTCTTTCTCACAGTTTTCCCCTCATTCTCTAAATCACACATCAAATGTATCACTCCATCAGATTTTCTCTCTCCCTGGTTGTACAGTTGCTGTCCCTAAACCCTAAACTCACCCATCCCCCCGTTTGAGGATCAAGTCGACTTAGAGGTGTCACAGCGATCTGAAGCTTGACTTTTCGCCCTAACCCTGCAGCCCGGGGCAGACAAGCAGACAGCTTGATGTTTGATCCGTGTGTGATTGAAACAGTGCTGTATTGTACAGTTACCCATGTGTTTCCAGGTGAGCTGTCAGCGACTGTGACGCCATGTTGACTCTGTCAGAAACGCCTCCCCCTCCTTCCTTCCTAATCTGCCCCAGCTGTGCTAACAGCCAGGATTAGAGACGAGCTAATCTACGATGATGGCTTCTGATGTTTGATGGCTTGTATTATAGTAGAAAGTGGGTTAAGGCATTTTCTCCCCCTTTCTTCGTGTCTGGTTTACCCACCTCGCCGCTCTCTGTCTGCCTGCTTAGCTTTCCTGAGGCGATGTGCTGTGTAGCAAAACTTCTCTACGGCTGAGCAACTCACACAGCACGCCACTCTCAATCATCAGCGGGGATTGAGACGTGTTTCCTGTAAAGCTGATTCTTAGCCAGATGTGAAAGCCCTTTCTTTCATCGTAATTGGAAAAGCCTGGTGAAAAAAGAGCCCAGGACCTGCAGCTATCCGCGTAGTAAACTGAACGTGACACCACACACTCTTCAAGCGCATTCTTCGAGCGCTCACACATGTGGTGAGGTTGTTTTGATGGTCACGTGACTTCGGCCTCGCCGCGGAGGAGCACCTGCAGTGAGCAGCGTCTCTCGAGTCAACAACTTGTCCTGGCAGAAGCTGAGGAAGAAGCCACACCTCAGAATAATCTTGGCTGTTCCGAGGCTCGCTGTGGCTGTTTTTCTATGGCTGTGGCTTCCTTCTTCAAGAAGAGAACCAAATGTTCTCTGTCCGCCCAAGCTGTGACACTGGTGTGGTGACCGTAGATTTCCAAGAATGCAGTGTTATTGTGCAGTCTGAATCAGTCAGGCCTCTAAAAGGAGCAGCAGGGAAAATCGTGTTTCATAACAGGAATGGTGCCTGACGGTCACTGCTTTGGAATTTAGCTGCTTCTCCAGAAAACGTTGAGTTTTTTGGTGTCTGTTTGGCCCCCAAACAGCTTGATTACAGAGCATTTAAGAACCTCGGGCTAACTGTTTATGGATGGCACTCATAAACGTGCCATCCTCGCTGATTTATGACTCCATGTTTGGTGCATATTGCTCCATCGCTGATTTATTTACCATCTTTGTAGTCTCAGCACTTAACAGGAGTCTATCTGTCACGCCATGCGCGCCGGTTAGACGGCGTGCACGTGTGGAGGTGCAGATGTTCCGGTTTTGTCGTCGGTGTCTGCGTGTGTTCGCACGCCTGTCGGAGTCGTTGTTTGCGTGTGAACGAAGCGATGTTTGACATGACAAGAGGTGACCTTCCCTCTGTGCTCCTCATCCTATTCCCGTCATGGCAAGTGGAACCCAAGTCTCTGTTGTCATGGTGACAGCTGTGATTGACAGGTGCTGTGTCCCTGAAAGACAGATTTGTGTGAAGCACTTTCTTCTATTATCTGAGCTGTTTCCTTTGGTCCGCTGAGACTTTAAGGACAGTATTTTTTTGTAGGTTTTTATAAATGTTCTTCCCACACAAGAAGGCTGCATTTTCTCCCCTGTTTTTGCAGACAGGGGTGATTCCTAATACTAATTCAGAAGGTCTTTGAGCCAGTTATTGATGGAGGAGTTGCTCTTTTATTGCATTTTAAATATTTTTACTGTACAGTTTGTTTAAGGGGTCATAACTTTGGATATGACCCCTTAAACAAGGTTTAGCTTATGGTAAAATATGAGGAACAAAACAAATGAAAGGAGATTCAAAAATTCATTTCATAATATAGAGCCTTGTTCCCATTAAAGTTTCTTCCACTTAATAAAAGGTTCATATTTTCAGCAACATGAGTGCATTTATTATATAGATGGAAAATTCTCTAAAAACATATTTTCTTTGTTCCAGCTTAGTTTTTGATTAAACCACATTTTAGTTGAAAAGTATGGTGGCCCAGAAGGTTCAACAAATACAAAAGCCACAACACAACAACAAAAAGCCACAACACAACAACAAAAAGCCACAACACAACAACAAAAAGCCACAACACAACAACAAAAAGCCACAACACAACAACAAAAAGCCACAACACAACAACAAAAAGCCACAACACAACAACAAAAAGCCACAACACAACAACAAAAAGCCACAACACAACAACAAAAAGCAACACACAACAACAAAAAGCCACAACACAACAACAAAAAGCCACAACACAACAACAAAAAGCCACAACACAACAACAAAAAGCCACAACACAACAACAAAAAGCCACAACACAACAACAAAAAGCCACAACACAACAACAGAAAGCCACAACACAACAACAGAAAGCCACAACACAACAACAGAAAGCCACAACACAACAACAGAAAGCCACAACACAACAACAAAAAGCCACAACACAACAACAAAAAGCCACAACACAACAACAGAAAGCCACAACACAACAACAGAAAGCCACAACACAACAACAGAAAGCCACAACACAACAACAGAAAGCCACAACATAAGTAATAATGAATTGTAAGCGGTGATAAAACGGAAGTTTTAAAAAAACTGAACCATAAACCTGAACAGACGTGGTCAACCAGAACCTGTGCTAAATTAGAAGTTATGCTAACACCTTAATTTTTCTAAAACGTTAGTAAATGAGAGACAACAGTGTTCGGATCGTGGTGCTTTATAGTACTGGGCCTTGCAGTTGTGTCTAATGACCAGGGATACAAACACTCTTGTCTCTCATTTACTTTCGATTTTAGCTAAATTATGGTATTAGCATAACTTTCGTTTTAGGAGAGGTTCCGGTTGACCACAGCTTCCGTTCCATTTTTTAACTTCCGTTTCATCACCACCTCCGTTTTATTATTTCTTCCATTGTGGATTTTGTTGTTGTGTTGTGGCTTTTGTATTTCATTGAACCTTCTAGGCCACCGTACAAGATGACAAAAAGACCTACAAACATCACCAATATCCAGCTACGCATTCTGTGGAAGGAGGTAAAACTGCTGAGCTAGAACTTTTCTAAGCAGGTGAGTCTTTCTGTCTGAGCTCATATAAAATGACTTCACTCCACTCGTGGTTAGAAACTTAAAAATAGACCCTTATAGCAGTTAGTGGGCTTCTATTTGCATCCACAGATGTACGCGTTTCCTGTAAAACCAGCAGCTAGTGAGTGAGTGACTTTACTGGCATGAATCGCTGTGAGCACTTAACAAAGCCCAGAGGCGAGGATATTTGGAGCTTTTCCTAGTAAAGTGGAGGAGCACTGTAATTCCCTCCAACAGTTCCCACAGTGTTAGACACCCACAGCACAGATCAATAGTCATCAGAGGCCCATCCCCCACACTGCGCTGCCATTAATAACCCCACACAGAGAAACTGGATGCCCTCACCTTCATCAACTGTTATCCTTCACCTCCTAGATGATACAACTCAGCAGCAAGATGAGAAGATGGATAAATGTGGAGACTGAGTGACAAACTGAAATAGCATTTAAAGAGAAATTCTCGTTTTAGTGGAACTCTCAAAGCCCAAACGGTTGCTTCCTCCTTGTAGCCACCGAACATAAATTGTCTTTTTGTGGTGCAGAGTCCCAAACCACCGTGGTACCGGAGAATTTCTGTGGACGCTATGGATTTTCATCCTGGCATTGCTGCATTGCGGTGTGAATTTCCTCTGAAAGCCATGAGTGTATGTCATGGAGAGTGATGGCAGAGAAGAGGCTTAAAGAGTCGACTCACACCAGCCTCGTTAAGGAGCTATTCAAGCCTCCCGTTCATCAAATACATGCACCCACCATCTGCTGCAGACCCCCATGTGTGTGTGTGTGTGTGTGTGTGTGTGTGTGTGTGTGCATTAGTGTGTGTGTGTGTCTGGGCTGAAACACCATTTATCGCCAATTAGGGATGCTTTATAATATCCAAACTTGTCCCCTGACTGCGGACAAGGAAGTATTAAAGGAGCTGAAATTGGTCTAAAAATCATCTTCATCGTCATAGCAACCCAATTCACCACAGCCAGGCTTGACACACCCCCTGACTTTGCCACACAGGCTATTGCAAAGTTATGCCTTGCTCAACCTGCCATATTAAATAGGTTAACTAATGGTCATGAAAGAAGGAAAAATCTTATTAAATTTCCTCGTTAAATACGATTTAAATTCCTTTCCGCAGTCCAGCAGAGAAATATAACATTTCAAACAGACATTCTCCCCATGACAGGGAGATTGTGATAATAGCTAATTATCTCTTACTTTCCTTCATTTGCTTTCATGCAGCCCTCACAGGTGAGTTGACTGAATAAGTTAATGGGGGAGGAGAGGCGACGACCTCCAGTCCCAGAGAAAATTGGTATGCATGGTTTTGATTCGCCAGGGAGAAGGTCACTTCAACAATCTGATAGGCCCTTTGAGAGGGCTGAAAGAGAAGGAGTAAAAAAAGGAGAAGGGGGGGGTGGCACACACAGAGGGGAGTAATGTGGTAATGTGTCAGGAGGTCTGAATTTGCTGCCTCACCCCGTCCTGAGTGTGACAGCCCTGGTGGTGTGATAACCTTAAATTCAAAGACTCGAATACGAACACACACTAACATCCATCCCGGGGCATCCTCCTGGCTCCGTGTAGCGACGGTGGGGGAGTTAATCACCCGTGTCCGTGGCCTTTAGCTGCTCTCATTAGCGGTGAGCGGTGGAGCCGTACCCGATCCATTAGCAACGCTGCCGGTAATGACACTTCACCAGCGTCGCCGGGCCCGTAGCCAAGAAAGGCTTGCCATATCCCCGTCCATTACTGCCTCCTGCTGCCGCCGCGAGTTCCAGCTCGAGCACGAGAAAATAAAACAAAGAAAAGGGATTAGAGGTCCCTTTTTGTTCAGTCCGGAAGGCAGCAGGAAGACGAGGGGAGGCAGCCCAGTGGCTTTTATCTGGGATCACATCCGTCTGCAGCGCTCTGCTCCAACATTATCAGTCCGAGTCTCTTTGTCTTTTTTTTACAGGAACCATGTGATGTAAGCATCGCACACACAGTTGCACAGACTTGTGATAGGTCATCTTTTATGCACAGGCATGTGCTAATTAAGCCTACACAGCGGCAAATCAAGTTCCACGCGCATTCAAAGCATCCACAGCGAGCTGCAGAGAAAGCCCTGCTTAGAGGGTGTGTGTCCTCATTCACACTGCATGTGAAAGCCCCCTGGCTGTCATGTAACCAAACCTGTGTCACGTCTGTAAAATACCCAACTCGGAGCAGGCATGACTAAAGGAATATAGGCCACAGGCTGCACCGCCTCCTTCACACACATTTAACCCCCTTTAGAACGATCATTATGATTATTTCTGATCTGTTCAGCTGTGGCTCGGCGGGTCCGCTTGCCTTTTGAAGTTTTGGTGGGACAGCAGGACATTTCCCCCTCTTTCATTTTCTTTTTTTTTTACACTTACACACTTATCTGATCTGCTTTGCTCTTCTCAACGTTCACACACGTTCTTTTAGCGCCCTCAAAAGGATGTTTAAGGAACAACAAGCAGGATTTTCCCTAATAGTTATGGGAATAATTACACAGAATGAGTGTTCCAGGGATTTATGATCTGTGTTTGATGTCTGAGAAGCATTTCTTTTCTAATATGATGTTGGGATTTGTAACTCTAATGAGTGTCTCAGGAATTTCCATGCAGAGGAATTGTGTTTGAGTGTGTGTGTGTGTGTGTGTTTCAGTACATGACTGCTGCAGCTGCTGCGGCGCCTATGCAAGGGACCTACATTCCCCAGTACACTCCTGTGCCTCCAACAGCCGTCCCTGTCGAAGTAAGACCCACAAAGACACACACGGTACTTCCGGAGCTTACCTCCACACCTCATCTGTGAAATAAATCAGTCAGCAAGTGACAGATGGCAGGAATACTTTCTTGTTCCCTCTAAATAAATCTCTTTTTGCACCACTGACGAAAAACTGCAAGCAAAGCAAGATGAGTCAGAAGTTTTATAGTTTTTGAGAAAGACATTTGAAGTGCAGCACAGACTTCCTGCCTTCCTGGGCGGCTGTCTGAGCTCCTGGCAGGTTCAGGCGGTCCACGCTGAGAATTGATGAACGTGGGGGGGCCGGTAGGCACGCGGGCGGTGCGGACAGCGGGGGAGAGCAGGCGAGCTGTCTGCCGGCTGACAGCGCGGTCATATTCAGATGGACTATCAGTCGTGTATCAGATGACAGGAGCTGAAGTGAGACACAGCGCCGGCGGAGCTGCCTCTCTCTCCTCCCTCCCCTCACAGCCGGTCGGGACTGGTAGGTGGCTGCAACATCCGTCAGCGATGGAGGCCTGGTTAGCCCGCCAGCCTCCGGACAATGACAGTTTCCCCTGACACATCCATTAGTCGCTGCTCTCTCCTCAGAAAGTTGCTGTCTTTGTGATGAGGGAGTGGGCTGGAGAAGAGGGATGTAGTTGTAGCGTAGCCCACGGCGCCTTCTACCTATTTCATCCCCACCGTTGTCCTCTCAGCGCCGGCGTCGGGGTGTATATCACCGAATCGGCCCGTGTCTGGAGGGCTGATGTATGGACAGGACGACTTATCCTTGAGAGCTTGTTAAAGGTGATTGAGATGACTCAGTGATGGGGGCAATCAGTAATTCTAGACACATAAAAAAAGGCTTAAAGGCTTGTTTTGATGGATTCAGTGCAAAGGGCCATCTGTAAGGAAGTTTTTTACCCCAACAGACTGCTTCCGTACACAAATATCTGATAAATGTTACTGGATGTGAACATTCTTCACATTAAATGAAGTTAAAGAGCCCGTCACCCTCTGACCTTTTGTTTAAAGCTCTAACACTCACAACATACGAGGGACTCCCCCCTCTCTCAAGGACGGGAAGCTTTACTGTCCTACAAGTTCATCCTCTTCAGTCACACAGCGTTTTTCTTCCAAGCTGAGACATTTGGTCCCGTGTTTGTCCCCTTCAGGGAGTGGTGACAGACGCCTCGCCCCAGACAGTGGCTCCTTCATCACAGGAGGTGGCTGGACAGCAGGTGGACAGCGCTGCAGACCATGTTCCTGCTTACTCATACCAGTCCAAGTAAGTCCAACAGGAAACTAAAGGACACTAAGAACCGTTTGGAATGTGTCGGGGAGATCTTATTATTCTGAAATCTTAAGCACTATTTCCAGACAATTTGACTTCCTAAGCTGCTTTAAGGCATTTGTGTTTGATTTGTTATTTTTGTTCTCTGAATAAAGAATGCATTTGATTTTGATTTATTTTTTTGAAGACTTCCCCTGCATCAAATATATGCATGGACCTTTTTTTGTTAAATTTATTGAGTAAAAGATGATCTGACTTTCAAAAACGTTTGTATTTTTAAAAGATCAGGGCATGAACGGCCTCTTTGGCAGAAATCACATATTTTAGACTTGTTTTTAGCTCACAAACCTACTAAATTATCAATCTTTTATCTGTTTTTTTTAGTTCTGGATCACTGTTTTATTTTAATTATAATTTTAATCTGCTTTTATCAGAAGGTGTGATGTTTTCCTACAGAGTTAGCTGACATCACACTGAATCCATGGCAAGATTTAGCAAACTTACTTCCAACAGTTTAGATTTTTTTTATCAGAACATGCTTTTTGATTAGCCTTTTCAGCTAGTTTTCTGCCACCTGTGCCCAGTGTGAATAAAAAATGTCTTTCAAACATTTTGTGCAACTCCTGCATCGTTTTCCTGCCTTGTGATCATCAGTTAGTCTAATTATCAGAGCAGGAAGCTGCTTGGAGAAGTTCAGAGTCCTTTCAGTTACTGTAATCAGACCATATACTAACAGGCTGGATTTGGCCTAAAATCAGAATAAACAATGCAGACTTGTGATGCAACACTTTTTGTTTGGTTTCCCCAACTCTAGATTTTAAAATCCTGCATAAAATGTTGTAAAAACTATTGTTTTTGGAGATAAGCTCATCTTCTCTTAAAAATAATAGACTATAGATGATCTAATATACCTTTATGAAGCAGGCACATAAATATAAAACACGATTAAATGATTTAAATGTCTCCTGCAGCATTAGAACTCTTTGTTTAGTCTTTGTTCTGTAAATGGTTTCCCTGATTGCACCGCCCTCTCTGTTCTCTCCTCTCTCATCAGATAGCAGACGGCCCGAGCGAATGTTCCTGTGACAGCGTTGCCTTGAGACAGAGGGTGGCTGCACTGTGAATGTGAGGAAAAAGAGAAAAGAAAGAGATTACTTCCAGATTGCCCAGGCACCAAAAAAAAAGAAAAAAAAGAGAGAGACACTTTTTTCATTTCCTACCTGGCCTACAAGAGAAAAAAAACCAAGACTGAGACGAAGAGCTGAGGAACAGAGACGAGGGGAAATGACTGGGCACAGTGCAAAGAAGTGAAATTGTTTTAGTCTGGGAACCTGCCTAAAGGACTGGGCTGAAGCTTGAAAAGTTTCTCAAAGAAAATTCTCAACTAATTTAAAAAAAAGACCAAAAAAAAAACCAACAAAAAAAAGGAGAAAACAAAAAACAAACAAAAAGGCTGAATGCGCTGGTAGGCGATGAAGTTTATTTTGTAATTAGAACAGAGGAGTCCAGTTTGAGATACACACAGAGATTGTCTTCCTCAGATATTAAGCTACAATTTCTTTTCAGTCTTTTTTATGTTCTAGTGTTAAATCTTAGTTTTCTAGATATATTCAGTGTTTTTTTTTCTTTTGTCTTTCTTGAATCTTCATGGCCTTAATTTGAAGGGCGCCAGAAACTTTTTACAGAGTTAAAGTCTGACGTCTAGCTGAGGGAGGGAAGCAAAACGTCTCTTGGACCACTTGGGGGGGGGGGGTCAAGACGCTGAATGAGTCGCTCTAAAGAGAGAAAAAAAGAGAATCTATCACATAAGCTGTACAGATTTAATAGAGAAAAAGCTTTTTTCTTTTCTTCATTAGAAGAAAACTTTGATAATTAATATGTCAGAGGTAACTAAGTGTCAGAAGTAAACAAAATGTTTGTTTTGGGAGGGAAACAAAGTGTGTGTGTGTGTGGGGGGGTTGGGTAAAGCATTGAAGAGATTTTTCATAAAGAGGAAAAAATACGAGGACATGCTGCACTGTGGGTGCAGACTGTTGCAAAATGCTGAACTTGTTTTTTTTATTATCATCATTTTACATGGCGAAGTTGCTGTCGACGATATTAGTGCTTTTTATCTGCCACGTTTTACCTTTTTTTATGAGCTTTAAGATGTTTTTAGCTGGCTTTGCTTGTCACACTGCATAACTAAGAAAAAGAAACAGAGAAAAAAAAAAAGTAGAAAAATGTATAAAAATCCAGAAAAAAATCTGGCAGACAAATAAAAAGCAGTAGATTCAGTAGGAGCTTCTGGTTTAAACCAATCAGTGCAAAAGCAATAGAAGAAATTGTTGACAATTTCTGTAGTCTTTCCTAGTCGTGGATCAAATGCAGCCCATGGTCGGCCATTTTTATACCAAAGATGAAGAGACACTCTGAACCAGAGTTTTGTTCGTTTTCTTTTTTCATTTTTCAGTTTGATTTTGTTGTTGATGTTGTTGATGTTAACGTTGTTGTTGCTGTTGTTGTTGTTGTTGTTGCAGTTGTCCTCATCGTATTTTTGTTTTTTTCTTTTGGTTGCTCTACCTTGACGGCCGGACCAGTCCTACTATCTTTCTTAACGTCTTCTTTTCATCAGGTTTCAGGGTTTTTTTTTCTGCTTCTTTTTTCCAAGCTGTCACACATGCATGAACACACACACACACACACACACACACACACACACACACACACACACACACACACACACACACACACACACAGACAAACTCATATCAGACAGTATTTAAACGTGACTCACAGATTTTTATTTTGTGTTTTCTTCATCCTCTTTGTGATGGTTTAACATGTCGTTCCATCTCTCTCTCTTTCTCTCTCTCTCTCTCTCTCTCTCTGATCCTGCAGGGAAAACTTTAGGAGAAAAGAGGGGGATGTGGTCAGATAAGCTCCATAACGTGACTTCTGTCTCTTTGTCTCTTTAACCAACTTTCTCAGCATAAGCTGCTGCAGAGAAAAACGTTGCTCCTCCTTTAAACTTTTGTTCAATAGTTCAAAATCTCCAAAGAAAACCAGGTTTAATTGCTGTAAATCGTGCAGCATTTCACTTCTTTTAAAAAAACGCAAAACAAACTGACTCATTAATCAGTGATTGCATAAACTTTTCAGCACTTATCTAATAAACTGATCAAATCAGAGCTCGATCCACCCGGTTGCCTGAGTGAAATGTGGTTTTAGGATTCTTGAAATCAGTATAATAACTAAAAACAGAGGAATGTAAAGTAGAAATGGCTGCCTTGGTACTTTCCATGTTAAAAGTGAATTATCGTTCCGACTAAAATATGAGAAAAATTTAGTGAAAGAAACTCCAGACGTCCACCAAGCAGCTCGAGGGTCCTTGAGGTTTAAAGTGCCCAAATGGCTCCATCCTCACCCCCGACACCTCACCTGGTCACGCCCCTCATTATCCCAAACACCTCCGTGTCCTCTGAGCTCATCTTTCCATCCCTGAGCTGCATGAGGTTTTCAGTGACTTCCTGTCCCCGAGGTACTACGTCCATTTCTGCTCACACTACAGCCGCCTGTTTGTGTCTTCTCCGTTCGTCCGTGCCCTCTTGTTCTACCCCAGCTGTGGTTGTTAAAAAACAGAGAAGCAGACCTCTGGCACTATTTATGTGCCATGAACAGACCAGGCTCCCTCCCTCTCCCACACTCTCTAACTCTGAGGTTTCTCATCTTTATTGGATGGTGCAAAAGCAGAACCACAAACCAATTTCAGTCACTCTTGCAATGAGGCTTGACGGGGCCAATTTGTCTCCCTCTGGGGCAATAGGATCCACTCCAGTGTCCCTCAAAAGACCCCTTTCCTCCTGAAAAAGACACAGAAAGAGGGTTTTTTGGGAAACATTTGCAAATAACGTTCAGTTTTGTGCTGCTGATGGTGTTGAGCTGAACTGTGTCATCATAACAATCAAACTACATCGAGTGCCTTTTTAGAAAGCTTCCAAATGATTCCATGTTTTTTGTGTAATCACTAAATCAAAGCACATGGACGAGCTGTTAGGAAAGATATCGAATCTGCTCAAATGGTGCTAAAGATGGAGCTGTCCGGTTTCCTCCTGGAGGAGGTTATGGCTCTGACATAACCTGAGACTGCACAAAGAAGCTGACGGGTAACTAAAGCCATACTTTCATCAGTATATATACTAGTATTAGTATAGAATCATGAGTTTTTTGAACAGTTGTTGAGTTTTGTCTTCCATCTGCCAACAGAGGCCATTCGGTTCATTATCCAGGTCAGATCAGACAGAATCTCACTGGACTGTAACTGGTGGTGATGCAAACCTGTGGAGGCAGTCCACAGACTGGTACATACGACACTTTTGAGGTGTTTTATTCATAGCCAGGTCATATGGGACCCCTCCCAGAATGTCTCTCATTTATCACGCTTTCTGACTCACAGAAACTAAAACTAGAAGAGATCGAGACGAGTTCTAAACGCCAGCGAGGACTCTGACCGTTTTCAGAGAATATCGTTCTTACAGATTTTTCCTCAAGTTGACTAATTCCTGGGTAGGAAATGAGTTTCTGCCTCAAGCAGGGAAGTTTTAAGTGTCTTGGCGTCATGTTTGTACGTGATGGACTGATGGATCAGGTCAAGAAGGAGTTGAGACTAAATCAAAGCTCTTTTCATCCATCTATGGTTGAGAGGTTTGGATCATGATAAGCTTCCTAAGTAGGGCAGCTGGGCTCCTCCTTACAGAGAAGGTGATGAGATCATAGTAAAGCTGCTGCTCTTCATTGAAATAAGTCTGTTGAGGTGGTTTGAGCATCTAATAAGGATGCCTCCTGGTTGCCTCCCTCTGAAGGTTTATGACCAACTGGGAGGAAACCCCCAGGCAGACCCAGAACTCTGTCTGGAAGTCTGGATTTCCCTCCAGAACCTGTCACCTCCCCTACTCAGCCTTGGATAAGTGATAGTAAATGGATGCAAACAGTCCACCTCCGACGACAGCCCAGTGAGATTCTAACCTGTTTCCCAGTCAGCATCTCTCTTTACTTCCCTGGAAGCAGTGATCTCATCTCTCCCAGTCAACAAGTTCCGCCAACTTTGGGTTTCATCGACTTCACAAACTCTGCTCTCTGTGTCCCATTTCAGGTGTAACCACGAAACAACAGAGCTGCTACTCTTTACCAGTTTTTAAGCTAGCTTTTGTGTATCTAAGTACAACTGTGAAAAAGTATTTTCTGTATATTTTAACATCGTTGCAGGGCTCTGATTGCAGCGAAGCTAAAACCAAGTTCTCCAGACGTTTTCTTTCAGCTGCTGTTTTATAGTTCGGATACTTTGAAGTCTAATAGGACTGGTAATGCATGAGTTACACATCAGAGAGTGGAGCGTCCTACAAATGGCCCTGGATTCAGTACTAATGGAACTATGGGAAACGGCGTTACAAATAGCCAGGATTATGGAATAAATGCACAACTAAGAACATCAGCTCTATTTTGCTAATGGAGGTTAGAGAGAGGAAAAAGATGTTAAGGCAGGTGTTTGCTAGCAATGTCTCACGTAGATTTGAAAGATTACCCAACAAACAGAAATGGCTTTTTTCTTAATAGCACAATGCCATAATGTACCTTTTCAGAATACAAATTCCCTTTTTCGTAGTCTGCAGAGGGAACGCCTGCAATTTTAAGGAGGCTGTTGCAGAAATATGCCCTCAGTCAGCTCATGTGTCAGCACAAACTGGAAGGCAGCTCTACCAGGAGAGTGGGGGTAGGAGAGGCTGGTCATTAGCGCTTGTTGCCGGGCAGATACACAGTTCTCTGTAAGGGACGCGAGGAGGTGACCTCTCACTAATTAGGAGTGCACTCTTTCTTACTCCATCACTCCAGACAGTCTTGTCGTTTTTAAAGCTGCTCGTCATGTCTTGAGTTTCCGTACCGTTATGACGTCATGTTATCATCAAGGTGTTCTTGATTCTCATCATGAACCATTTGATGGATTTTAATGAAACCCTCAAAGTTTTCAATAGGTGAAGATCTATAGGCGATTAATATTAGAAAACACTAAAATCACTACAGATTTTGAGCTAAAATTTGTAATGGGAGAATTTGTTGAGGCTTGATTTTAAACCGTGTTAAATTTTTCAACATAAGAGGATCTTTGTTTGAAATTCTACCATTAAAGGAAACGAATGCTAGGCCTGGTTTTAGGTGTGGAGCAAAGTTTATGCAATCATTTACAAACAAAACACAATGCATCAGAAAACTGAAGTAATCCTGACCTCCACCAACGCAGCAACAATTTAGAAACGGAACATTTAGAGCTGAGCCCGTCGTCTTTCCGTGTCGAGCTTTTTAAGGCGAGGTGCTTCTTTCACTGCCTTTAAACACGAAGGTTCTGTCACCTGTCCTCCGCTCTCCTCATCTCCCAGAATCACTGCCACCAGAGTCACAGCAGCTCACTCATTTCCTCACATCTCGTCTTCTGGAGCCGTGGTTTCCGATCAGAGTTCAAGTCGCAAAACAGGAGTTCAGAGTTCCTCTCGCAGTGTGTCAAGGAGAACTGTGGCTCAATAGCTCAGTGCAGACCAGCACTTTTTCACACACTCACACATCACGCAGTGGGAACATTGCTCAAACTAACCCCTCCATAAGAGCGAGGCCTTGGGCTTTTAATTGATGCTCCGGTCCAACCTTTGATGAGAGCTATTGATTGGCTACACAACCCCCCGGAAGCTCCGGCTGGCACCGCCAACGTGGAGTTCAAACATCTCTGCATCAAATACACAAAGTCCAACTAGGAAATGACCGACCAAATTACCTAAAGGAACGTAGGAACTATTTATTAGGACAGCAGAGCGATTTTATTCTTTTTCTTTCATTTGTTTTTGTTTGTTTTTCACTTTCTGTTTGTTTCAGCGCTGAGAAGGACACGGTCACGCCTCACACACGCCGCTCAGTGTGTGTGATCTTTGAGAATTTATCTGTACATCTGTGGATGTTCTAGGATTTGACTTGGGTTTTATGAGTTGTTTTATTTTTTCTCTCTCTCTCTCTCTCTGATGAAGCTTTCAATAAAAAAATTGTGGGGAAAAAAGCAGCGAGGAGTAACGTTATCTTTCAATCTGTCAAGTGATTATTAGAGAAATGTTTCTTATGCGCTGAGAGAAATCCACCCAGAGAGAAATCAGCCTGAGAGCCTGTTATCTGTATGACTAAATTGCAGTGGGAAGCGAGAAGCCCTGTTATTATCACCCAGGATGAAGGCACCTGCTGCGCGTTGACCTCAGGCTCTTCTATCCTCTCACGATTACAGCCCTCACAAATGGAGCTAATACCTCTCGATGGGATTTCCCCCCCTCTTACAGCCCACGCAGACTTGATTGGGAGTAAAGTGCTCATAATCAAAGAGCAAGTAGTCTGCAGGAGGACGGGGTGAAAAAAGACGAATCAATGGTAATCAATCCTCCTCTTCACTCTCATTTAGGCCCAATCAATCGCCGTCCTTGTCACCTCCTCGGACGCCTGTACCGTCAATATTACAGCTGCACAGTAGCCGTCGTCTGAGACGTCTCTACAAGATCAAAGCAACAAGTCGAGCTCTTCGATGTGTCCTAATGGAAGACAATTGACCTGCGAGTTTGGACTGAATGTCAGGAGTTCTCTCCTCCATCTGGATAAGCATCTCAGCAGAGATAATGTGCTGCATTCCCAGCTTTTTAAACATTTATGCGTCTCTCGGAGAGAGCTCGCCGTGTGTTGTGATTTATTTATTTTTTACCCCGGCTTTACGTTACGGCTGTGAAAACCTAGTGGGATCCTTTTATTGAGTGAAATGCCACAGATTGGATCTCTTTCCCCCTCGGAGCCAAGCTGCCTCCTTATCAGGGCTTATAGAGATGTAGCAGCCAAACACCACAAGGGTGCAGCATACCAACACAGATGTTATCTTGTGTGTGCATTTCACAGAGGAGTCGGAAGGCCCTCCTTTCCTCCTCCCCCTGCAGCAGCACACATCCACACTCTGGATACAGATCAAGGACATTTCCATCAGGGTAAACTCAACTCAACAACACAACCAGCCAATCCATCCAGATTTTGCAGTCTGGATTCACATAATGTCGAACTTTAAGTACTAAATGTTTGATTGATGTGGATAAACACACTCTTTTTAATGAAATAAGCAGCTGTTTAATATTTTCAGGCACACCACATCAATCCTCGTTTTTTTAATGTTGGTTTTACAGTGAATTACAATTAAGTGTAGCAGTAAAACATGTGCAAATGTTAAAACAACCCCTCATAAGAAATTCCTCACATCTTCATCTAAGAGCGATTGCAAACACAGCTCCCTCCTAATTGTCCTGATGTAATTACCATGACTTGTGTGGTACGAAACAAGCAGCAGTAATTAGCCGGAACCATTACTTCGGATCTAAAGGTAATCGATTCGCCTGCAACAAATGATCTGTTTGGACCTCTGGGGAGCAGAGATTCCAGCTTCCAGTGAGATGAACTCAGCTGATTTCATCACAGAGAAACGTAAACTGGTTAAGTTTGGTTTGATTAGGACTCGACTCGAGACATTCGAGCCTCAAATGACCCTGAGAACACTGGAGCAAACTGAGATTTTGTTAAAAATCAAGACTTTAAATTTGTGATTCTCAACTCGTGGGTCGTGACCCAATATTTGGACACAGCTTTTTATTTAATGGGTCACGAGCCTAAAAAACGAAATGCCATCTATTCACACTTGACAGTAGGTAGCAGTAATGCTTTGCAATGCTAGTTGACACCTGCAATTCATCGTATGAGACTTTAAATGTTTTCTAACACATGCTAACTGAACATGGCAGGAGCAACAAAGACTATGAGATGTGGATGATATGGATCATTAAGCATGACGTAAACATTTTTTGTCCTATTTTGAGACTCCTGTCAGGAGCAAAACACACACCTGGTTCTCCCGTTAGTTTTCCTTGATTTGGGTTGCAGCTCAGGGGTGATGGTGGATTAGTTAAACCGCTGCTTTAAATGACCTCAATTTAGAAAAACTGAGATTAGCGCTGATAATGCAGACAAGCTAACGGGCTGTTACAATCCAAAGTGGATTTCTGCATCTTAAAATACTTTGTCTATCAAGACTTCAAAGCAGTTCATGAAAACACTATTTTATAAACGCTGACATATCTGTCGGTGTCACTTAGTTATTCCGCCAAACAGGAAGGGCTACAGACAGCTAGCTATCCTGCTAATTTCTGCTGCAAATAATCACAGAATTCTACATAAAAACAGGAGTTTAAAGCTTAATGTCAAGACACGAAGTACACAAAAACAGTTCTGTTTTAAGCAAACACTCATTTTCTTATTTTGTTTAACTTTTGTGATGTTTTAACCCAGAAAAGTTGTGGAGCATGTTGACTCAAACTCTGAGTTTGACACACGGCCTGTAGTTAACTCCATTTACAGTTTAGATTGACTAAAAAATATGGCTTTGAATAGTATAGTGAAGATAGCTACCTTTCTGTATGTGAGCTGCTATCTTAGAGCAAAAGCTGATTTGTTTTTCTAACTCTGCTTTAGTAATCGGCTTTGGCTTCATGGCTCAACTCAGGCTAGCTGTTAGCTCCTCAATTTGGTCAGATATAAATACTGTTTCTTCAAACTGAGGTTGTTTAAAGGTCTAATCAAAGGTAAGATGCTGATTTCACATCATTTATCAACAAAAAACTACTTTAAAAGACCAAAATTTTCCTTTCTATATCACGTGTGCTAGTTAGCTAAAACGCTAACACTTAGCTAACCGTAACAAAGAGCTTTTTGAGGATTTCTGCTTCTTGTTCTGCCCTCAAGAACAGCTTCAGCTTGGAGTCTGTTCATATATTTTACTTCCACCTGCTCTGAGCATTAACCAACAAGGTGTGGATGTGTTTGCCAGATGTGCTCCTGCAGCCAGCAGACGAACAAATGAAAAACATGGACGTCCACAATAAAAATCCCTCGTGGCGTCACACTCATTCAGGCAGCAGCTCTATTTCAATATTCACAAGATGAATTACTGTCATTGTGTCGCCGGGATTGGGAGCTCGGCCAAAGCCTTTTGAGGTTTTCAACGACATTAGGGAAACAATCGTATCCCAGGAGATGAAGCAGCCATTGTTCCCCAGGTGGTACAACAGCAGGTCTGTGACGGGGGCCCGGCTCCGCTCGCAGTTCACTCACATTAGCTGCTCTTTGAGGATGGAAAGAAAGTCCAAAGCTTTAAATAAACAAACCAAAGAAACCTTAATAGAATGCATCACTCAGAAAACTACTGATTAAAAACAGATTAAATGATTGATGACTGGATGGCCGGTTCCTATGTGTGTTGATTCATTTTATTTAGATTATTAGTTTTTTTTAGCAGCAGGTGTGCTTTTTGTTCCATCACAAGTCAAAACAGTTGCTGTAGTTAGTTTAGATCTGCAGACTAAAGAGGAGGGACTTAAAATTCTCAGGGTTGAAGATGATGTCACCATTGAGGTAAATTTGTAAAACGAATTGAAGTTTTTAGAGTTTTTTTAAAGTAAGGTTGAAGATGTTGGGGTCTTTTGGGGATCAGAACTGCACTTGTGTTTTTTTATTCATTAACTAAACACAGTCAGCAGTTTAGAGCTGCTGTCTGCTTTGTGAGAGTCAGAATGGGAAGATTTCATGAACTTCTGGGAGGTTTTATCAGAATATTTTGTATTAAACTAGACTTTTATAGGTTTTCTTTTTTATTAACCCTCCATGTTATTAGTTTCAAATCTGTAGTTTAAAAAATACCTTATAAATCAGTTTTATAGGCATAAAGAGAACTTGTTTTAGCAGCTTGTGACTCACCTGTTATCTCATCAGCTTTAATTGGTACCACCTGCCGTTCCTTTAACACGAATACGGGTTTTGTAAGTGAGATCTCATTGATAATGGATGCATTTATGGATTTATTTCAATAAAAATCGTGTTAAGTTGACCACAGGCTTCAATGCATTTACATTACATCCCAAAGCTGCAGAACTCCCACACAGTAAGCAGAGAGCTGACTTCTGTAAGTCCAAACTTAGAGATGCAACCAAATAACTGTTTAAAACATAAAAACATGCGATTGCTGCCAAGTTCCATAAATGTATTGATGTTTTTAAGAACTGGAGCTTAAGATATAGAATGTTCAGGGAAGCAAAGCAGATATTACATGTTTTTCTTTTGTTCTTTCACAGATTAAAGGTCATTAAAGGTCAACTCAAACCTTTATTTTTCTGGAGTAAAATGTAAATTTACTCGTTCAGTTCAAATACAGTTCAGTTTATTGAGTAAATGCAATTCACTTGTAGTAACATTTGATTCATTATAAAAAGCCAATTAGTTAAACTGTCTGGACAGCCTATAGCATAACTAAAGGGATGAGCCTGGATAACCTAAACTAACCCTTAGTAAATATGGGATTTATCCACAAGAACAGTCAGCCTAGTCTTAAACGTAGACCTGATGTCTTCCTCAAGCTGGTTCCATTAAGAGATCCTGGTGAAGGTTCCCGGTCAGTTCTAACTGTTTGGCGTTTATAACTGTAGTGAGTTGATTAGTGAGCTGATCACTCTCCTCCTCCTCCCCTGAGAGGCCGTTAATGCCGTTAGGTCTGATTGTGTTGGCCAGATGTTTTTGTTGGATGCTGGAAGGTGAGAGTTAGACTGAAACTGACTGGGGATCAGGTTCAGAGCTGCATTGTGGGTGCTGGAAAGGTGAAACCTGAGGCCTGTCTTCCTTTATTCCTTTCTACAACCAACATCCTCTCTGAATCAGAAGACATGATTAGATTAATGAGGCTTCATGGATAAATATAACTGCTCATCATAAGCATAATAATAGAAATTCATCCCATGGATTAAAAAAATTTGATCCAATGGAAGTGTATCGAAAGAACTAAAGAGTATTGGACCAAGCACTGAACCCTGTGGAACTCCTAATCAATGCTAATTTAAATCAATGCAAAGGAAAGCTAAAACAAAAGTCCAGGATGGAATGATCTGCAGCAGCTAGAAGAACACGGACCACACGCGCTCCAGGAGGCGACTCCTGCGCCTCGTCACTGCAGATTTGTGGGACCGTTGTAGGAATAAGTGTAAGCTACCAACCTGGGAGACCATAAAGCACACACCTGCACCTCCAGACACGACCTGCATGTGTCAGAAAATATATGATGGAGAGAAACACGAGGTTCGGTAAAGTAGCACTTCCTCTGGGCCGCTGTTACAAAGATGTATGAGTTACTGCAGAAATAAAAGCTTCACTGGTATTATTACAGTATGCACCAGGAAGTATTTAGTTTTTACTTTTTTCTGTCTGTTTTTTAGACCATTTTAGATTTTCTTTAAGCTGTATTTTTTCCCAGTGCAGCTCCAGCTGCAGGATGTAGAATCTGATATTTCATATATAGTTAAAACTACAAATGTCATTGTTTGTCGTCTTCCTTTTCCCATCACACGGCATTCCCTTCATCGCTCAGCAGGATGGCCTTTTGCCCTCATTATCAACACGTAGTGAAAGAACTGGCTGCAGAACACACACACACACACAGCCTGCAAGATTAACAATAGAAGGTGGACTTGGTTTAGGAAATACCAGGCTATAAATACACGAGGAGAGCCGATCCATGGTGACTGGCTGAGCTGCTGCTGGGTTCAGACTAAAGCAGTGAGTACGGCTTTTCTCCAGGTCAGAACACCGTTTAGAACCCACAGAACCAGAAAGGTCTCCACATGTTTTTTTCCTTTCTGACTCGGTAATGTGCTTCCTGATTTTAGCACACCGTGTTCGACTCTCTGCAGAGTTACGCTCCATTACACGTGTAACCTGCTGCTGAACTCCAGGGGCGCCAGCATCCAGGTGAGGCTGGAGTCAGAAACTCACTTAAACACTCCCACGTGTTCAAGCATGTGTGTGTGTGTGAGATTATCTGCACCGCGTGTGATTTTTACACAGGTGTGACTTCATTTCTGTGTTTGTATTAAAGCCTGAAGACAAAAACGCAGTGAGGAATCTAAACTCTGGTGTTTTTTTTATCCTTGTAAAACTTTGTCTTTTTAGAAAACTTTTGAGGCAACACAACTTTCGAGTCACCGAGAAGTCAAACGTCAGACTGTTGAGATCAAATAGGTTGATAAATATTTTTAAAATAAGCAAATTACAGTTAAATATTCACACCTCACATTAGTAGAAAATGTTTTCTTTTGATGTTTTCAAAGTTAGCAGAACTTTATGGCCTCTTTCAGCGCCGTTTACATGGATTTTTGACACTACAAATGATTATTAGCATATTTTCTAGACAAAGATGAACTTTATTTATTGCATAGCTGCAGTTTAGAAAAAAAACAAAATGTGCTTTTAATTTGCAAAAGAAAACTTGTACTTTTAGTTTACTGAGCCTAAAACATCAGCAGTGCCAAACCTCCAGCTTTAAATGTGATTTTTCTGTAAGTGGACTGCGTTCTGTAGTTGTTTTTTCCATGTGTGTGTGTGTGTGTGTGTGTGTGCACATGCACTGGCTCTGAGACCACAACCAATCAGACTTGTTTTGAATACTGAAGTTATGACTCATAGATTTTATGATTTTAGTGGTTTATCCTCAGGTTAAAGCTGTAAATGACTAATGATGAGAACTAAAAGACAACCCCAGTCCAAGACCAACAGAGTAATGATTCACTTTATTATGAACGGCTGTGTGTTTTTCCTGTTAAGCTCCACATGTTGTAGCAGAGAGAAGCCTCTGGAGCGTAGCCTGGTTGCCATGGCAGCAGCTGGACAACAAGCGTACACAGCGGTGGAGATGAAGACGTGTAGGCCGGCGCTGGCTGGCGAAGGAAGGGCTGCGACTAATGATGCTGCTCTCCAGTGCCAGGACTTTCCTCCTCGCTGAGTTTCCATGAACACGGTTTGATGATGGAGACGGAGGAGACGAGACGGACAGGTGGTGACGTCTGGTTCACCTGGAAGAACGTCTGGATTTCTGAGAAAAAGGAGATAAGTCAGGAAAACTCAGAGTTGTGTTTCTTGGTGAATCTCAGTGGTGTCATAAAAAGCAAGAAGCATTATGGGAAATGGTTCAAAAATCACATAACAAATGTTTAAATCATTCAGAAATTTGCATCATTGTCAAAATGTTCTAGTCTGTTGTTTCTGTTGAACTATTTTAGGGTTTTACTTCCGTGTTGATTACTTCTGAAGAGTTCTGCTCGTCAGCCCAGCTGCTCCTCGTCCCTCTGATCACCCCCCCCCCCCCTTACTCCTGCGTTTCCTCAGATTAACCTAAAATATCAGGTGTGTTAAAATAATCGACTCATATTTCACATCCTGTGCATCTAAGATAACCCTGACTATTGACACTTTGTGTTTTTGGTCTCATGTTTTATTTTATGATGTTCTAAAATACCAAGTTGTATTCTGGGTAATATTTCTTCCTCGTTAGGTCATGGAGCATCCATATGGAGAAGCCTACTCATGAAAAGTTGCTGTGCTGGATAAATTTGTATTTTGAACAGGTATGTAATGTAAACATATTCACTGTGAAATTTTTATAAAATTATAGAATTTTAACTCATTTTTGGGTCAAACTTTAGGCTAATTACTAAAAATGCAGCGATTTTCATTTTAACTGTAGATATGAGCAAAAGGGCCCTAAAGATAATCATTTTTCCCCACAAAATTTGTTGTTTTTTTCCAGAATTTTGTTTTATTTTGATCTAAAATGTTTTCCAAAAGAAAAAACTTTTTGCGGGGGGAAAAGAAGCTCTGAAAAATATATGTCATGAGACTCTACAGTATTTATCACATGCTTTCTGCTCAGTTTTCTTGCAGCCTTGCTGATCATGCAAAGTTATTTTACTAAAAACATTTTTATTTTGAAGAGAATAAATCTGCTAGAACAGCAGCAAACCTCTAAGGCTCAGCTGATTCTGAAAAGAGTCAAAACGGGTCGGCTACACCGGTCCTCATAGTAAAGCTTGACATTACAGGGATATTGACATGGAATTCTATGATTATTAAATATTGAATAAATTGAGACGAGTCCAGATGTTTCCTAATCTTTTTGCTGAAATAAATGTAATGTGAAAATGAAGATAAAATAATAAAACCACCTGTCTAAAAATCTGGACTTTTCATGGATTTCCATAAGTTTCTGAAACAGCTCCTAACATTGTTTTACATTTATAAAAGTTTATTTCTTAAGATGCATCTTTTATTTTCTTCATTGCACTTTGTTGCATTTCTACAACAGAGGATTTTTTTTAAAACTTGAGGTCATAAAGAATTTGATTTGTAAAAACCAGGTAATAAAATCAGACGTTTTTTGATGCAAATACAAACCCATGTTTCCTAGAGTAGATCTAAGTTTAGTCACCCTCTTTTGGACTCATTTTCTAAATTGAAAAACTCTCAGACACAATAAATCCACTTCCAGATTCCCGGTCTGGGCAGGGAGCTGTAATTTAATGGTTGATCTCTTCCCTCAGACCAGCAGCAGCTGTTCCTGTGTACACAACACCACCACTCTGCAGCACACAGCTGCTAATATCATTGTTCTTGTTTTCTGTCCGGCAGTCAGACGGCACAGAAAAGGGTCAGGTCAGTTGGAAACCCTCCACACGATAAGACCAGATAGTCGGACTCTGCCTCTTTCTCTGTCACGTTTATCAGATCAGAAAAGCGTTTCATCTTTTGTCCCTTCAACAACGTCTCTGTGTCGAGGTTAAGTTCAGGAAAATTCAATTCCAGCTGCTGCCGAAACAAAAAGCTTTGGCGGCAGCTTGGGGTAGAAGTTGTGCCGTAATGTGTTTTAATGAGTCTGGACCACAAAGGATGTTCTGGAAATAAACCCACTGTGCTCCATTTCCGTCACAGGTTTTTAGGACGGAGCCAGACTGAAGGGAAAAGGGCTGCCGTGGAGAAAATTGGCTTTTTGCAAAACGCATTATAGCCGAATATATAGTCCAGAATGGATCGCTGAGGACTGCTTTGCCTACTCCCACTCAGAATTTAATCTTAGCACATTGAAAACTGAGATCCTTCCTCTCTAATCCATAAACGCTGTGATCTCCTCTGTTCTGCCTGAAGGAGAACTAAAAACGCTGCATATTAGTCATAAATTGGTGCGTTTGAATCCTCATGCTGGTTACTTAATCTTACATTAGAGGGGGGAAAAAAGACTGATCTGACCCATTTAACCCTGATGGAGTTCTGGTCTTCACTGGTGACAGAAAACACTTGAGAGAGGAGCTTTTACAAAGAAAAGACTCGCTCTGTTATCCTCGTCAACAAAGGCCGACACACGTCTGACTGTGTTGGATTGTTCGTGCAGCTGATTGTGTTCTAAGACTGTTCTCTTCTTTCTTCAGTCGCTGTGACGAGCAGCTGCAGAACCAAACATGAAATATGGGGATTCTAGAGTTTACTGGACAATCTGCATCGTTAGATGAGGCTGAGGTGAGTTATATGCAGGTTAAATGTTTTATTATAAGGGATTAGTGATCCAGTTGTTTGAGTTTTAATGGATTTAACAGCAGACTTTGGGACCTTAGATCATGAGATCCAGGATGGAGCAGTGGGGGGGATCACAGCTCCGGCCCTTCAGTGGTTTAGGTTGAACTCCAGCTCTGCTGCTCTGCCCTGGGGGGTTACTCAGGGCTCTATTCTAGGACTCTGCTGCCATTGGACATCCTAAACATGGTGTCTCCTTCTATCTGTGTGCAGATGACTGTCAGGTGTACATTCCAATCATTTCTTTCACCTCTCACCGTTAGGACCTATCTCTCTAAAATCCTCCCAGAATGAATCATGGTCGCCCCAAAACGAGAATAAACTTTCATAACTTTTCTCCTTAAGTGATTTTTTAACTTGTATCTGATACAATATGTATAAGACCCTCCTGCCACCACATCCTTTACAGGAGTTTTTTAAGACAAGACCCTATAAAGACAGCTTTATTAGGTAGGAAGAGACAATTATGGTTACCATGGAGACCGTAATCAATCGGCTCTTACAGGTGGTGCTTGAAATTCAGCCTCTAAAATTACAGTTGGGTTTTATCCTCGTAATGTTCTATTTTAAAACAGTTTCCTTGTTTACTGAACGTGTTTGAGTGAATGACCTAAGTATTTGACGGGATTTATTTTGAAGGAGTCACTAATAAAATACATTTTAAAAACAGTATTGCATGTGAAGCCGATCTCCAGCCGTCAGGAGGAGACGTGGTGAGAAAAGTCCTCGTCGTGTTTTTAGCTCGTTTTGGAAAAGAGATCTGGCAGCAAAAAGAGAAGTGTTTGATTCCAACAGCTGGAGCGAGCAGGATTAGCTGGAATGAGAACACGTGTAAATGTAACATTGATGCTTAAGTAGGAAAAACGATTTTATCTGAAAGATTAGTCCCAGACGTTCAGCCTTGACGTCTCTGAGTCTTTTATGATCCATCAGCGGCTTGCCTGAAACCTCATTATCTGCCCGCTGATACACAACGAACAAAAAGCATATCCTGAACAGTGTTGCCAGTAACGCGCTACTTTGTAACGCGTTACTCTAAAATTACGTCATTTTTCAATAACGAGTAATCTAACGCGTTACTATTTCCAATCCAGTAATCTGATTAAAGTTATTTTTTTCGAGCCACTGTGCGTTACTTTGCGTTACTATCTTTGTCCGTTTCCTTAAAATATTTATTTTCTTCCAGCATTTCTGTGAGCGGCGTTGTGTCACGTTCCCAGCATGAGGTGGAGTCACGTTTTCAACACGAGCACAGCTGAGGAGTCGCTCCAGCTGGAGGAGGAGTCACTGACCTGTGATACCTTAGTATTTACCTGAATATCCGGGCATTATTTTTGTAAACTCCTCTGATACAACAGCTTTGTTTTATCTTCGGGGTCTAGACTTTATTAAGGAGTGTGAGACTGAGAACAAACGGAGAACGACCCGAGCAGCTGACCGTCTGTCTGACAGCCGAGCAGACTAGCAGCCTGAATGCAGCCGAAGCTCCAAAGCAGCGCCAGCAACTAAAGAGACGTTTTGATGGCGCATCCTTCAGACAAACGCAGCAGTCGGGAAACAAAGCAGCAGCAGAAACACGAGCTGATGTTAGCTCCTCATGGTCCTAAAACCCTCCGGTTTTAAGGAACTGACGGGTGAGTCTAAAGAACAGCTGATAACAGGAGCTAGATTATTAATTTTGGTCATAGTTGTGAATTTTACTTTACTTTAAATTCAATTTTTTTTAATTTGTTAAAATAATTAAATAAATCTTTCTAAAAGATGAGATTTAGTTGTCAAACAAAACTTTTTCCAAAAAGTATATTTAGAAAAGAGGGTCAGGTAGGGTTAGGGTTGACCTGGATTTCAGGTAAATCCTGTAAAAACCAGCTGCATCAACACAAACAGCTATGGAGGAGAGAGATGATCGTTTTCTATCTGGAATAAATACAGTCAGGATTTAGAGTTAGTGTCAGATAAAGATGAGAACATTAAGGTTTGTTCTAATGTTCAATCAAATGTTCTGATGTTAATAAAACATGTTAAAAGTAATTTAATAGTTACAGTAATAAACAAGTTATTTTATAAAAGGTAGTTTTGCCATAAAAGTGTTAAATGTCAGGTCAAGAAAGACTCTTTAATTTATATTTCATAAAACCAAGTATTTTTTTCAGGAAATAGTTTGGAAGTTCAACTTTAATATCAGGAGATCAATTTTGTTGACTTGCTGTTAAAATTCACTTCTGTGTTTTAGTAAAACTGGAGGTTATTTTAATGTCGAGGCAGGGGAGGAGTCATCGGCAGCTGAATGTCACTAATAAAGTAACTAAAAAGTAACTAGTAATCTAACTTAGTTACTTTTAAAGTCAAGTAGTCTGTAAAGTAACTAAGTTACTTTTTAAGGGAGTAATCAGTAATCAGTAGTCGGATTACTTTTTCAAAGTAACTGTGGCAACACTGATCCTGAATACGACGGCTCCTTCAGAGGAGCGGTGTCATCAGTCCGTGTCGAGTTGATGCACGGGCTCACGGCTCAATCTCACCCCGCATCACGCAAAGTTTGTTTGAAAAGAAAAAAGAGAGAGCAGGTTCTCGATGATCAAAGCTTCTAGAGTTAAATAATGTTCAGAGATTCTGTGAATTTACCAACCGGTGAGGAAAAGCTCACGGAGCGAGGCGTTAAATTAAATCCATTTGGACTGTCGACGTTACACAAGTGCTTTTAAAGAGCATCTTCAAATGTGACAATTCCTTCTCGCTGAGCCAAAAGCGTGAGCGCTTAGTGGACTCTGGTGATATTAAACATTTTCAACACATTCAGGCTCTCAGTGAGACATTCCTCAGCACCGGGGCAAAACGTCCTCTCATTTCAGGATCTATCTGTTAGCTGTCTCTATTCTTGTTCTGAACTCAAGCCCTGATTCTTTTTTCGAGATGTAAGAATTAAAGCATTTCCAGGACTGTGTTTAATCAGTGGAGTTTTCTTCCTCCTCCTTGCACATAAACATACGCTCTCCTATTGTGTGTTGGTGTTTACCACGTGGCTGCGGCTCTGCGCCCTGCTCTTATCAGTGTTGGGTCATGTTGGTATTTCCTGCCTGCAACAAGAGCAGAAGGTGGCACAGGATGAGTGCTGCTTCCTGTGCTGGCACACCCAGCATGCATCCCCTGGTCCGAGCCACTCGGCTCAGCGCTAACAGGAAGTGTTACAGGGGAGCTCGGTGCAGAGGGCGAGTTTACCCACCATGCATCTGTTCGCCTGAGATCTGAGATGGCCGGTGGCGAAGATGTTAACTCAGAAAGTTACAGGATAAATGTCTTATTAACATGGTGGTGCTCACTTTAACGTAACCTGAGTCGATAGTTTCTGCTCAAGTAGGTCATTTCAAATTCTCTTTGTTAGAATAAAAAAACAAAACCAGCAGTGAGGTGTTGACTGTAAGGCAAATGTAATCTTTTAGTTGTTCACTTTTCACAAAAAGACTGTTTTAATTTGGTGAGTCATCAAAACTAATTCTGCACTTTAAGAGGAAGTCTGGATGATATTTAACTTTCAATAAAATGATGTCACTGGTTAAACTTCCTCTGTTTATTTTCCAGTTTAATATTAGACGTGTATCTGATGTTTTTCTAGCAGCTCCCCTGGGTAGTATGACTCTGGACTCTGGACTCTTGGACTCTGGGTGACATTAACATTCTGCTACCATTTCTAGGAACCTTATTTAGCTGGAATGTCTCAGCTCTGCCTGTTCCCATGGGAAGTACACAGAAGTAACTTTGGTCTCATCAAGGGGATCTGCAGATCTTTGTAAACACACGAAGCCTCTGGAACTGGGAGGACATGCCCTTCAAACACTCTGACGCTGAGGGTTTATTGAAGTGGGTTTTTGGGGAAACCAAGATCTCTGGCCTCGCTCTGCAGATGCAGCCAAAGGCGTGTCATTAGACTTGAGTTTTCTTGATTCATCCACGCTGTCGGGCTTCAGCCCACACTAAGGTAACCGTTAGTCGCTGGATTCTTCATTACAACCTTTGTAAACATTGTTTTAAATCTCAGTACTGGGAAATGTATCCAGTTGGCAGCAAGAGACTTAACGTTTTAGGATCAAAAGTCAAATTCAAAGAAAGAAGTGAACCAAAAACAAATCCTCATTAGAATAAACATTAATCCGTTATGCTTTGAATGAATGGAGACTGACACAGAGTGAGTGACACATTAACCTCTTTGGTTACATGTAAATGTAGAGTATTAAGTTGCATTCATGACATATAAAAACACAGTAGACCAGTCTAGTACCCAGATTCCTAACACTTTTTTCAAAGAAGTCTGATACTTGGATAGTCCTGATTATGAAAACCACTCAGAGGCGAGCCCATCCCACTAACAACATTGGAAGCTCCTGTTAGGCATCATCTCTGCAAAGACAAATAGGTATAGATCAATGCATAAGCAGGGCACAGGAGGGAGTTGGCAGCAACACCAGAGGAGACGAGCAGAAACTGCTGGGTCAAAGATCTGTTGCCTGAAACTGGAAGACCAGACACACAAACCTGAGCACGGCCTGGAATGATTACAAGAGCCTGTGACTCAATGCTACCATGGGTCCTGGAGGGCTTGGACATGTACAACATCAACAGGATGAGTCTTCATCAAGAACTCAATGGGAATGTGGAAGACTTCTCTGGAGACCAATCCATAGCCAGTCTCACAGTGTAGCACATACATACCAAGGTGATGCTCTGTCCCCACTGCTCTTCTGCATAGGCCTAAACCTCCTCAGACCGATCAACTCAGGGTGGCCAAAGATACTGTGGAGCATCATCAATCACCTCCTCTAGATGGATCACGTCAAGCTGTATGAGCGAATCTACCTCATCAGGATAGACAGCATTGAAATGTCATTTGGATTGTAAAGATGTGGTCAAACGGTATCCAAGAGAGGCAGGGTGATCTCATCTAAAGGGGTTGAACTATCTGAAAGCAACATCGCAGATTTTCAGGACTGTTACAAGTACCTCGGGATCCCACAGGCAAATGGAAATCACAGCGAGGCCGAAATAAGGTAATTCATAAAGAACTTTAAAAGAGTACGGCAGGTCCTGAAGAGCTGGCTAAATGGTAAGAACTATCAGCACATACACCCTGCCAGTCATCTGCTGGTATAATAGCCAGAGGAGATGGGATTCACTGATATCAAAGGACAAGAAACGTCCTTACTATGAGGAGTTCACCTTGAGTACGGCACATGCACTAAGTGAAAGAAGGGAGAAGGGACTAGTGAGTATCAGAACCACTATACAGGATGAAGCAACCAAGATCCTGGAGTACGTTGATTAGAAAACCCCCAGTGATGAACTGCTAAGTGAACGTCTCAGGCAGCAGAAACCAACATGGGAGAAGAGCAGCAGTCATCGTGGAGGGATAAGACCCTGCAAGGCGTGTAGGCTGCCAGCAGGTCAAATCCTACCAGTAAATAGAGCTGGATGGACCCAAGATGCAGCTTGTAAAGATGTCCCTCAGACAGTAGCAGGATGTAAGAGGCAGCGCTCCAACAACATGCTCTCAAAAGGCCAGAATATTGCTTCTATTCCTACATGAAGTAGTAAAAATTTCTCCTAAAGTCTGTCAGTTACAGCGGTAATAGCTGTCATTTTGAGCTATGCTCAGTTCAAGTTCATCCACGAAAAAAAAACAGCCTCCTTAAGTTCAGAGTTCACAGAAAAGACGAGGTTGTGCACGCGGCGTCTGCAACCACACAGCGGTTTTCTACTTCACACAGATTTTATTGCAGGGATCACTGCAGCGTGCTCTGCCCCCTGTTTAGTATGCATGAAATCCTGTGATTTACTGTTTATTCCCACAACATCAGGGACCCTGATTACACAGAATCCTCTGCCACATTAAGACGAGGCATATTGAAACGTTTATTGGGGACAGATGACTAAATCTTCCCACCTCCTTGCTGAAACTGTCCGCTCCCTGTAATCTGGGTTTGACGAATGGCGTGACCATCTTCTTCTTACTGCCTTCCAAACCACTGAAGTAAAAAAAAAAAAAAAGGAAAAGCCTCGAGATGGTTTCAGTTGACAAAGAAAAGCATGAGATTTATTCTCTTTTTATTTTGTTATTCCATATTATAGACACTATTAGTTTATAGGACGTTTCCACAGAGATATTTGTTCTCTCGATTTCTTCCCTAAGACATGTGTTCTCCTTTTAAAACTATAAACTTGGTCCAGACACTTATCTAGTCCCTGTTTGAGAACAATGGCTCTAAAAGTGTTGTGATGCCAAAGGTTGTAACCTTTGGAGCTTTAAGAATCAACCCTTCCTTCCTTCAGAGAGTCAAATGCAGGGAGACAACGGGGGAAGGCTGCTTTGGCATCCGTTTCTCATGAGGGAGTGTAATAGTGTTTCAGTGTGTTCGCCTGAAAATGCAGACAAAAGCCACATGCATGACGTGTTACAGTCACACGTCCAACATCTGAGGTATGATGTGTGCAACAGGCTGAAAATGAGGCCATTATTCAGTCTTTTTAGCCTGACTTCCTGCACATCTGTGGGTTTGTGGTTATCAGAATGCACGAATGCACTTATCTACTGTAAGTTTGGAGTTTATATAGCATGTTGAACGTTAATGTTCATTAGTAATAAGCAGACTGAACTAGTACGTCCAAATATAACCGGAGAAACTGCCTAAAGCTATAATATAAAGTCAGAACTCAGCTCATTCTTAGTTCTGAGTTGAGAATAAAAAGAAAACTAAACCTGATCTTGTATAGATTTCTTTAAAGTTTCCAGGTTTCCAAACCCTGACACAGCTGATTATCTCAGCAGCAGCTTTGCAGGATGAGATGAGCTCTGTTTGATTCCTGGAGCTTCGTTCTCTCTTTAACCTGCACTTTCTGACTCGATTTACCTTTCTGTTTCTAAGAACCCCTTCCTTTGTACTGTCCTGACTCATCTTTAGTCCTTAGAAAACCCTTAAAAGCTGCACTCTTCTGTGTCTTCAGCAGTTTGACTCTGAGAGAGAACTTTAGCTCTCTGGGGCTACAGTGAGTTCTAAAAGACTGTTGAAGCACATCCTGAGGCACACTCGACTGTCAGACTGAGATCTTAAAGAAGCAATGTCAATGAGGAACAAAAAACTTCAACAAACTCTGTGTTCCAGTTATACAGGCAGACATATTAATCATGAACAAGTTTTATTCCTTTCTGTTGTGCAAATATGTTTCTGAAGTTGTGGAGGTTCTTTGGCATTTGCTGTATTTGTTCATTTCGGGCTTATCTGCAGAAAGTCACTGATCCTCAAACGCCAAAATGAGATCAGTCATTTGGAGTGACATCTGGTTAGAAAAACGTTCCAAATCCTTGAACGTTCAAGAAAAGCAGAAGTTCTAAACGAGGATCTCCATCTGGTTCCTTTTAAGCAGGAACCATCTGAGACTGTAACTTACAGGATAGTTGAATCAAATGAAGACTAAATAAATCATAATGAAGGAATGTATTTGTCCACGGTCTTTTGTGCCTGAGTTTTTTTAATCTTGTGCAATCAGTTAGCATTTTGAGTATGTTTTGCAAACGACTGTTAGCCACTACAAATCTTAGCTCCATATCTGTAAACTTGATTGAGTTATAGCCTGTTATGTGTTTCCTAGTTGGCTGTGGCGTGGTGGCCATCTTGAATCGAGCTGTTACTCAGTTGCAGATGAACATCATGTGATTCCTTTCCGAGATTTTCATCAAAAAACACTTCAACCTCCAACAAGATGAAATATTGTCATGTTTCACCCCATAGTACTACAGTAGCCCTGAAGGGACAAACCATATCTACCTGTAGACCAGACATTTCAAACCCATTCTTAATTATCAAAATAGGAATTTAAAAAAAAGGTTATAAAAACTGATTAAATTAAACCTCTTTTTGGTAGGAGGCCTCTCATAGTAACTGTTCACGTATTGAATGTTAAACCTGTCATGGAGAGAGAGACACTCTAGCTGTACTACTATCGGTATTTTACCTCTAAAGAGGTTTAGGATGGTGCCAAGAGTTGAATTTGCACTTGCATGCAGCATTTGTTTGCCATCAGTGTTATCTCACAGCACACGTCCAGAGATCCTCTGTTTGCCTTTCAACTTGACCAAAGCAGTTTGCAGGAACGCCAGGCACCTGCTATTGAGCATAATACCATGCAGGATGTTTGTCTGGCTCTTGTTTATCTGTGTTTGTGTAATAGGATAAAAATTCTTCAAAGGCAAAGGAGCACTGAGAAACTAGAGCAGAAATAGAAGTTGAAAGTAACAGAAATTCACACCAAAAAAAAAAAAAATCATGTGTGAATAAGCTTGTCCGTAGCACCGTGTGCCTTCCTGAACCAGATAAAGTTATGTGTTTAAAACAGAGCTTTGTTTGGGACGCTGTGGTCAGTGAGCAGGATGTTGTGACCCTCACATGTGCTGAGGTCAGTGGGGAACGACTGTTTTGGGTTCACAGTGCTGTCGGATCTCCACCTTGTGGTTTGGATCACACCTTGCAGCGCCGCACGCTGCTCTGACTTTGAAAACACACGCAGACATAAACACAATGATCCACACCCACTGACTGTGAGCTGGGAGAGGAAAATGAGATGAGATCAGTGAGTTTAGGAAAACAAAGCACCTCCAAACAGAATATTCTAAAGTGGGAAAAACTTGAAATAAAAACATACGTTTTTAGAATTTAGCTCATAAAAATGAATGGACATATGCTGAACTGGCTCGTTTCAGTTCAGTTTTAAGATCTGAATCTTAAAACGAGCTCACCAAATGTAACTCAAAAGCTGTTGAGAAAGCCTAGCGAGCCAGCAGTTAAGCAAAAAGTCCTTAGTAGAGTTATGAGCTCTGGGGGTCATGAGGCCAGATCTAATAGCTGACTTCATGCCTCAAGTATGCAGAGAAGAGAAAACAAAACATGTCTGCAAAAGCCTGGCCAATAGATGTGTGATTTATGGGTGTTGTAGTGGACTTAACCTCAGTGTGTCATCAATTTAGGAACAAAAAAAGCTTATGTCATTCTTTTTAAAAAGCCTGGAATTTTCCCAGGACAGCACGTAGTACAGGATGTTATTTAAACAGGTGGACAATCAAAACCTATTGCTGTCAATTTATCATTATTTACATAGAGCTCTGTGGCACAAGTACTGGCTAGTGGTAGTGATATATTTGCCTGAAAAACTGTATATTGTAAAAAATGACAATAATTTAAAAGTTTATTAAAATGTTTGTACATTTAAGATGTCTTAAGGAAAATGTACTTCTGTGGTTATTTGTGAGGGCCATGGTGTATAACAAACATTAAATTGCTTGTGTTACATTCATTGCTGTAAATGTGAAGCTACAAGATCTTGTTTACAGGTGCTGCCATGTATTTTTGGAGCCAGTCTTCCCCCTCCAGATGTGCTGCCCATTTGCACTTAATGCTTTTAAGCTTCAATTAACTAATTTAAATTTTATTAGCTTTTGGGTTCATGCCAAAACCCCAAATTTAGTGGCCAAAGCAGGGCCCCAACCCTACCTTTGGAGTGGTTTAGCTAATTCGGTCATTATATTAGCAACATCATGCTATTTCCTGCTCCTGCTAACAGCCTGGAGAGGGTTTTGTAATCACCCAAAAAGGGGCGGGGCCATTAGGCAGATGCTAAGTTGCTTTACTATCTGAAGCACCAGCTAGCAGCTAGCAGTAGCACTTCTGGTAACACATTTTTTAAACATTTCTCTTCTGTTATGTTATATGCAAACTGTTGTAAAGTTTTATAAAATAGTGAGAACATAAAATATAATTTCTTGAGATGGGAGTTGTTTGAACTTGGCTTAGTCTTGGACCACTCTTGCTAGCGGTTAGCTTTTGTGAAATCAGAACTAGTCTGGATTTACGCAAACTGGCGTCTTTCAGGTGAGTTGATTATAAACTTTACACAAAAACCGTTTCAGAAGATACCATAAGTGTATATTAGTGTGGTTCTAGAAGTGTTTGAATTTCATACTATATGTTAAAAGGTATTTTCTTTTAAAGAAATCTTGTATATACAGGCTGCTTAAGCAACTTTAGAGCATGTCGTTTCACGTCCTGCTCTGCTGAGTCTGAGCCTCCTGTAATGACATGGTTCAAGAACCCGCATGACTGAGAAGCAGAAGAAGAAAAGTTGTCCAACCCCTCTGAAGATTTCCTGTCTCTCTCACACACACACGCACACACACACATAGTGAGTCATACAGGGCAAGTCCTGCCTGCTGTTTATCTTCTTCTACCCGGAGCTGTGAAGGCGTTTAGAGGAGCAACAGGCGAACCGAACTAACTCTGGACATCTAATTAGCTCGAAAGCTAAATTAATGAGAAAGAGGGGAGTTTTTAGCCCGGTTCTGAATAATGGAGCTACTTCGGTTTTCCGTTTTTTGGTGTGGAACGATACTCTATGGTAGTATTGTGCTCGGAGCGACGGGTGAGTTGAACTTTAAACTTCAAAAACGTGACAGCTGCGTTGAAGCTACTTCTAGTTCTAAATATACTTTAAAGTGACGGAAAGTTGTCTTTTGTTTGTATAACTTGACGAACTGTGTGTTAATAATGCAGCCCAGTTGTTTTGAATACATGTGTTTAAGTGTAATCCACTTTAATAGATTTAAAAAAAGACAACTTTGGGGAGCACAAACTCCAAAAGTTCACATTTTAGTTAGCTTTAGTCGAACTGAAACGAATATATATATAATTTTAAAGTGTAAAAGCCGCACTGCTTTTTCAGACATCACTTTTACAGCATTCTTATCTCGTATCTTATCTTTTGATGCACAGCCACATTGCTTCCAGGTCCAGCGGGGGCCCCTGAGGAGATCTCCGCTTTACCTTCATCTTTCTCAAACTCAGTCCCAAGTAAGTGGCTTTGGCTGCTCCTAATCCCCTTCTCCCCCTGTCTCTGCAATTATATGTAGCCCTGGGTGACAATTACTACCATTCATCCCTTCCACCGCCCGCCTCCTGGGTTTAAATGACATGCTCTTACAGAGGAGCTGCTCTAATGATATAATTACTCCAGCTCAGCCACCTTCCCACCACTCAGGCACTCTTCTGTGTTGATCTACTTCAAAACACCTCTCCAGCCCTCTGGGCAGAGCTTTAAATTGCTCTGTCCTTTAGTTTAGTCTGGAGTTCTGAGTGTTGTATTTTGATGTTTTATTATTTGAGAGGGGGTTTGTCAGCTGAGACAGGCTCAGAAAGCAATTTCTGCCAGCAATTTCCTGAGAGGTTCTTGTGAAAGACTCTGGTGAAGACTGAAATGGCACGCATCAGCGTGAGGTATGTTGCTGTGAGTTTTCTGCTCTTCCACGCTGCGTGTTGTACAGTAGGTCTGCTCCTACAAGCCGCAGGTCCAACCCCACCCTGCAGCCTGGCTAAACTGACACAGTAGGATTTTTGTACTGAGGAAGGAGCACAGACACACAACACAGTTTTCTCAAATTGGTGTTAAGTCATTTCGCTGCCGAGAAGCATGCTTTCGGTTACACTTCCCAGTCTGAAAACGTCTCACTCTGTGGTCACGTGATCAGCTTGTCTGGTTGCCATCTTAACACAAACATCAACCACTATTTATGGATTATATGTTAGTTTAAAATGCGTTTTCGTTTTAGCTAGTATTCAAAAAGCCGTACTTTGGAAGTAAACCTTAGATTTTTTATTTAGAAATAGTCTGATGCACAGAAACAGGTTGAACTTCCTGTGCAAAGAAACAGCTGAAGTGTGGTATTGTGGTCTTACTGTAGCAGTCACATGTCTGCTCTCTGGCTTTGTTGCTCTATTTTCTTTCATTTTGTGATATTTCCCATACAATTTAGGAAGTAGTTCAGTGTTCATAGTGTTGATTTTTTCTCCTTTACACTTTATCTTTTTTCTCAATACTCTTTAAGTGGCCTAACTAAACATAACTTTCCTTAAATCATCATCTATGTAGGTTATTTGTGCACGTTAATATTTTACTACTAGCATAACGTAGGATTATTAAAACAGGATATTATCTTAGAAATGTTTAACTATTTGTGGAAAGTTTGTGATGCATTAATTTGACCAGTCTTTGCCAATTCTTTAAATAATCAACCACACTTGATCATATTAAGTTGATTTAAAGGCAGATACACCTGGGAACAACAAAGTATTACATGAAGCAGAAATGTTGTTTCATCAACATGGTCCCTGCAAAAGGGCGCTTTTCCCAGCACGGGTACTTTTTTTAGTACAACACAGCCGCGTAGGGCCCGTCGGTGCATTACCCCCCTATGGTTCCCCACCCCTGCCTTAAAGGCTCACATGGTGCCTTTGTTTTCTGACCAACATTATATTTTGTTGCTGTAGATTTTTAAATTTTATTTAAAACATTCAGCTAGATACCAATGCTTATCTGTATCGATACTCTTCTCCCCTCTTTCTCTCTTAGATCAGATTTATCTGCGATCATCACAACTGTTTTCACAATAGTATTTGGTCATTTGATTCCTTAGGCCCGCATTCGGCAGGGGGGGCCCTAAAGCAACACTTGCACCGGGGCCCAGCTCAACCTTGCTGCGCCACTGGTACAACACGTTCATACTCCAAAATAAGTTGAACAGAATGTTTTGCAAACTTTTATAAGAACAAGGTTCTGTTTACCAGACAAACTGGTAACACTTTTATTCTTATCCTTTACAACTTTGTGTTTACTTAGGTAGGAAATGGTACATTTAGACAGAAAATATAGATACATTTATGCATGGAGCTGCATTCAGCAGCACAGTTAAGAATGTGTAGATTCACATACCGCTAAATCATGTTTTAAATTTAATCTAGTAGGTTCTAATATGTATATAAATTTATGGCATTTTAAAACTGTATTTTGTTGCAAATTTGCAAGAAAAAAGTTGAAACTTCTAGAATTAATTTGATTTTTTATTGATGAGGAAAATAAACATCGTTTACTGAAAGTTTTTTTTAATCGTGAATTTGTGAGCAAATAGACTACAATTCTCTGAAATAAAAAATGTAAAAGAACAGAGCTCTGGACATTAGCTATAAAGTACATTTATGGGAAAAGGAGAGGAGCTGGAATTCCTTCCCTGGGTGAAAACACTCTACTGGACACAGAATTAGGGATGTCCCACGTCTTGACTGCAGTCCAACTCACCTTCACTCTGAAAACCTGGATAACGTCCACCCTGGTGGTCAGCCCACATGTTGTTTTGTAGTGTGTCCAAACAAAACCTGGTTTTAGAGTTTCCTTATTTACGGGACACTTTCAAATAAGACTTGTGCGTAGATCACATTGGACCAGAAATCAAAATGAGAAACATCAATAATTAAAACAAGAAACCACAGTTTGATTCCTTCAATGTATCTGGGATTTATGCCCTTTTAAATCCTATATTTAAGATTTAAGACTGTTCTCTACAGTTTGGTCAGTTCTCTTTTTTTAAATTTCTGCATGGATTCATCTCTTCTTCATATCTGAGCATGCTTTCTACTATTTAAAGCCCCTCAATAAAAACTAGCTAATGTTTTTGCAGCAGTAAAAGTAGACGGACTCATATCTTCCTCCTGCATCCTTTTTCATTGTTGTTGGCACGTTTCTAGACTCGTTGGGGTGACAAATTAAAGGCCTCTTACAGATGTTCGTGTTTCCTTTGTTGTTGCTGCCTGTCTGTCTGTTGTCTCAGGTGATCATCAAGCACACAGTCACTCATCCATACAATCCAGTCTGGCTGACTGATCTGAGCGTGCCTGTTGGCAAAAGTCAAGTCCGAACAAGTCCAAAAGAGGACTTAAGTGGGGAAAAATGTGTCCACCCCCTCTGGGATGGAATACTTTGGATTTACTGTCAAATATCTGTTTCTACTTTTTGGCACATTCCATAATATCTGATCTTTCAGTAAATTCTCATCTATCTGTTAAGTACTAATACATACAATATAAATTATCATCATAAATCTGTTTCAGACTTTTTAAATCTAGACACCATTTGGTCGAAGTATGGAAGTATGAGCCTGCTGTATGTATTTCTGTGTGCACTCACCTGTCGTCTTTTATTTCCCTTCGTCTGTTCCAGGGGGCTCTATAATGAAGATAAAAAGACTGTGCATGTTTTGCGACGTGCAAGATACCACCTGCACAGGAAAAGGGAGCTGCCACGTCGAGTGTGACCGCACTTCCATCTGCCCCGATGAGGACGAAGTGTGCGTTACTATTTGGTAAGAGCTGTTTGTAAACAATATTGTTGTCTTAGAGATGTAAAGGAATAGTTAAGTTCTTATATAGGTGCCATTATTAAAAATGTTCAGGGTAAAACAAGCAGCTTCAAGAAACAAGAGCTTGTTCCTATTCATCCAATTAGGGTTCATTTCTCTCTCATGGGGATGACCTTTTTCTTTGAACACTGTCAGTCTGCATTCTGCTGAAGGTAGTTAGAATATGAAGGCAAACACCAGCATCGCATCTGACTGAATGAAGGAAGCAGCAGGAAGCAGATTTGTGTTGGTGTTAAAAGCTTAAGGCCACGCCGCTGTTTCTCATTAAATTCCCAATGTAGCGGGCATGTTATGAGCTGAGGTTAGCAGAAAGCTAATGGCACATGGGCAGCAGAGCCTCTTTAAATCTTCTTTCAGAACCGCAAAGCCAGAATTCCCCAGCAGGATTTCAGAATGTGAATATGCAGATTTGTGCTGTTTTTTTTTTTTTCCCTTGTTTGTAATACTTTTACTGTTTATATTTTGACCTTAGTGTTGCTTATTTCCATAATACTTAGACTACTCATTGCTGAAAGAGACAAATAGTGCATGACATTTGCAGCAATGACTCAATCACTTCCCCACTGAAGAAAATTCATTATTTGCACAGTGTTGAACATGTTTTTCATATAAATCTTTAGAGAGCTTGAGTCACACCTAATCAGTGACTGTCTGTGTTTCTTTTTCTTTGTTTGTAAGGAGGAAGAAAGGTGACAATGTCACTTTTGATACTGTGTGCCACAACCCAGCTGTGAAACTGTACGGCCTGATGCTGGAGGATTATAACAACAGCAAGTGTGAAATGAAAGAGAAAAAGGGCATGGGCTCACTGTTCTTCATCTGCTCATGCTCCGAGGATGAGTGCAATGATATCGTCATTTTTAACCAAAGTGAGTTACGTCGGCTTTTTATCTTATTTGTTTTATTATTTAATGATCCTGTAGATGTTTGTCTGTTAGTGATATACCACTAAAACTATTAAGTTTAAAAGTGATCCAGATTAGATTTAAACATCTAAACATTTTGGTTATTTAAGACATCCAACAAGCATAAGTTTAAAGTGCCCATGACATCGTTTTCCATGTTTTCTGACTTATCTATCATGTTGCAACGTTGAGTTCTCACCTTAAACCTGCCAGAAAGAGCAAAAAACGGCGTCCATCTGTCTCCTAGTCCAGCCAGTGAGAAGCTCTTCAAGATTTCAGACCCAGGTTTCAAACTGTTTTTTTCACTCCAGCCCGCTATGAGGTCATAGTGATCCGGACTTGCTTATATGGTAAATTCTCCTCCCACATGCACGTTCATGACAACTGGAGCGAGGCAGTGCCGCCGCCATTGCCCATAGACCGTGTAGTGTTTAGTTTCAGTTTCGTTTCTCTTTCACGCGACGACACTGCCCCCTACTGCAGCACAAGTGTCAGGCTGCCAAATAAGGAGAAACCCAGCAGAACCGGAAGGCGGCGCTTTCTTCTGATCTCTGAGTTGCTCGTTAGGAAATAATTACAGCGTATTTTGAGTTATAATGGTGCAACGCTAATCTAGAGGCATCAAAGATTACACCTGTTTAATATAAAGTGATTTAAATATGGAGTCACAGGCACTTTAAAATAATATTTGACCATTTTGATGGGTTTCTGTGAATAAACTACCTCACTAGATGTAAAACTTCCTGCATGGCCTCAGTTTGGAGAAATATCTTCATATTCGAAGGGACTGATGAGCTAGTTCAAATGGAGTAGCATCTGGGGGTCAGGTCTAGTAGAGATTTCTTCTAAAATACCAATGCATTGCAGAATGGACAGCAGCTTATTTTGCCTGAAGCGCAGTGAAATTTTGGAGAATAGCCTTTTTCAAACACCAGCAATGCTCTTTGGTCTTGGCTGCCTTCAGACTAGCTAACCTGAATTAGTCTGTTCAGATTGATGAGCAGTAACACGCACTTCTTCACAGCTGTAGTCTATGGTGTCATCTGTACCACAACACACCTAATAAGTTGACCTCCTTCTCACATATTTAGTCATATAAAAAATGCTCAATAATATAAATGACTGCATCTGAGTCGAACGTCTCCTCCTCTTTCCATTGTAACAGACGTCTGCTTTAGATTAAACGTTGCTGTTTCAACATCACATGAACTGATGTCACACGAATTCTTATCACTAAGTCATGCAGGGTGTCATAAATGAACACTAACATGTGTGCACAGTGGTGCTCTCCGTTTACATGATTACAAACAGTTGTAGTATTCTTGTAGGTTCCAGTTACATTATTGGCTCTGGAATCAGAAGTAATTTGACTACAGCTTCTCAACAGTAATAACACTGAAGTACATTTCCGAGACCCGGCTCTGAACCAAAATTGAAAGCATCTGCTCGGTGCAAACCACGTCATGGAAATGCATTCACACACTCCTGAGAATGTCTGTTCTGTGTCTCAGTGATTAAAGAGAACCAGTCTGGTAATGAACTCCATATGAAGTAAGGTAACAATGCCAGTAAACTGGTATCTGGACACCTTTTAAAAGACGCTGAGACGCTGTTATTTAAAATGACTTTTACTTGAATCGTTTGTTTTTTCATTTGTTTTAATAGTTTTTATTCGGTTCACTGAGGAATCTTCAAACAAGCTAGGTTTAGCTAGCTATTTTATACAAACACGTCTCGGAGCTCTCACCAATTCCATCGGGTATAACCCTTATTCTGCGCCTCCTCCGGACTTGGGACCGCACATTGCCACAGAAACAATAGAGAGCAAAACACCAGCTGTTGAAACGTTGCCCCAGGTTTTTCCTCTTTCTACGTCCAAACGTTTTTTGTTTTCTGCTAACTGTCTTTTTGGGACTCTGGTGTTTTTTACTAAAATTGAAGCACTAACATCCGGCCGTTTGTCCTTCTCTCACTTCCGGGATGTTCTGCTTTAAAATGCACCAGCACGCATTAAAGGAGGATCCAAGCAGTGAGGAAGTGAGGCGCTTTGGCGAGGCAGACAGCCGGATTGTCCAATAGTTGCTTTTGATCCGAAAAGTATGATTGGCTGAGGTTTTTAGAGAACTGAGAGGGAACCACCATATTGATTTCTGTCTGGGGTTTTTTTAATCACCACAATATATTTATAGCTATACTATGTTAGAACGTTGTTAAGAGGCATGAAAAAAACATCGTTTACCAAAATGGTACCTTTAACCACTTGTGTACTAAACATATGACAATAATTTAACCATAAAACTTTATAAACTTTCATAATATGAATGAGTTTCATTGCTGAGATTAAGATACGGAGTTGCTTTGTGTTTTTATTTTTCATATGCAAAGCTGGCAGGAATCTTTTAGCATAACAAGCAGAAACGCTGCGGGTGGCTGGGCCTATTTTCTTAGAACTTGTGACCAAACATGCCTCAACACATCCGTGTTTGACGTAAACGACTGCAAACATTGTTTTATAGACATTTCTTACCAGAATCACAGAGCAGATTTGTTTTTATCTAGCAGTGAAGTGGGTTTACTGTAACGCTGGGGGGAGGGGTGCTTAGGTGAAGTTAGATTTATAGAAAACTAATGTGGAAATGTTGGTTGTAAAGAAATACATTATTGCATATTGGAAGGTAGAAAGGAAAAATACAAATGGTAAACAAACTGCATTAAAAATAGATGACTAAAATAACCAATCAGTGCATATATTGTGTCATTGTGACACTCATAGATTAAATACTTTAATACTATATAATTACCAGTTGGATAATCCTCCAGCCTTTCTGTACAGTACTAGTAACCTAATTTAACCATCATCTGTCTTGTTATGATTATAGTATCGACCCACTTTAATACTTTAAATCTCTGCCTCCAACTCTAGAACCCTTTTGGTTTATGCAGCCTGTTCATCTAACTTTCCTTTTAAAGTAAACTCTATATTAAACAGCATTTTTGTTCTTATTAAAACAACTGGAGGGTTTTGCTTGGAGCTGTTGTGTTTGAGTTCAGGAGGCTCAGCGACAGGTTTGTTGCAAAAGAAGTTTCTCACTCTACCAAAATCCAAACAAACCGTCTGGCTGGGGCCCTGTGCAGGCTTTCAGACATGTGGTTTCCTGTTTAGAAAAAAAATTATACAGACACAGAGGGCTTGGCGGGACAGTTGGCTAGATGACTTTTACATTTATCATCCTTCCTCTTCAACCTGCTTTTGCGCCTTTGTCTATACTGACCCTTTAAACCTTCCTCTGTCAGCTCCTAAATGGAAATTAAACATGTGCATGGACATAAACTGATCAGAGAAATAGGAATCTGAAATGTTCTCTGAGGTCCAGCTTGTTTTTTTTATCTACAGAGCTGGATTTAGTGATAAACTCTTTTATAGGTCCCGTTTTATGACTTCAGCTTTAAAATAAACGCAGCACAACCAGGAGCTTTTTACTGTTTGCCAAAACCGTTGAAGCTTTAAAATAAACTCCCTTTTAAAATGTAAAAATACAACATACTCTATACAGAGACACAATATGTGGCTGACTGGGGCAGGGTTAGGAGGAGTTTTTAGATTTGTGGTCCAGACGGCAACCTTAATGGACATTCCTCAGGAAAGGCCCAGTTCCTCTGCTGTTTTATGAATATTACAGTAGTTTTAGGAACCGTCTGTCAGAAAGTTTTGGCATCAACAGTTTCATAAACATCTAAGACAATACACTTTTTGTGACTTTAGATACACGTAAACAAACCTCTGTAGAGCCACAGAATGCTTCATGTTCACACAGTTTTACCTTTCACTTCAGTCTATAATTTCCTTCATTTAAACTGAAATATTTATAAGTATAAAGCTAAGAAAACCTAGCATCTAACAGGTTAAATGAATGGGAATCATCAGTAATAACTGTTATTTTGGTTTGGCAAACTATGCATTCAGAAATCAAGTTTTGTTATTTTTCTGCTGTTTGTAGCATTTTAATAACTACCTGCAGCTGCATCCTTCTGGGTCTCTTTGAAGCAAAACGGCTTCATGCAATTTACACATGAAACACAACGGCAGCAACTCTCATAATATAAGACCTTGTATTCCTTGAAGAAACCTTTCATGTCTGAGTTTTAAACCAAGATCATCTTGTGTTGAGAAATGGAGTCGTGGCCATTTTGGTCAAATCTTAAAAATATGACTCATAAATTAAAGGCTATCTCAAAATATTACAAGATCTAAGAGTGGGTTATGTTGACTCTCAGTCAGTTTTAGCTGAATATCTGTAAAATGGACTGAGTTATTGTCGACACTGAGAAATGAACACACCTAAACAGGCATTACTGCCTGCCTTCCAGTGGTAAAAACCAGGGATTTATATAGTTTCTATGCTTTATTGTTGTTGTTGTGTTGGCATCTTTTTATCTTATTGTCTTGATTTTTGGGGGGGGGTTCTCAGATATGGTTTAAGATAACAAAACGGGGCTTTTATAACAGTCTCAATTTTACAAAAACACTTGTTGCAGCAGAAGCTGGAGTTTGTCAAAGCTGTATGGTTGGATTTTTACATAATAATTCTGAAATCCCTCAAATTGTGTTTTACAGATTCCCAGGTGGGGGCTGTCATCATAGTCAGCTTGGTCCCTCTTCTAGTGATGGCTGTTGTTGTCATCACCTTCTTCTATTGTTACCGGGTATACCGCCAGCGCCAAGCCCACTCTAGACGCAAGAAGGGACAACCTCTGGACTTCAGCGACGCTCGCCCCATTATGGACGTCGAAGGGTCGGACAGCAGCTCCACACACGCCAACAACCTTAACCACAACACCGAGCTGCTGCCCATTGAGCTGGACGTTCTGGTGGGTAAAGGACGCTTTGCTGAGGTTTACAAAGCCAAACTGAAGCAGGGCTCTTCGGTCAGTGAGGAGCAGGGCTTCGAGACGGTGGCAGTGAAGATTTTCCCGTATGAGGAATATGCTTCTTGGAAGAACGAGAAAGATGTTTTCTCAGACGCCGATCTAAGACACGAGAACGTGCTTCACTTCCTGACAGCAGAGGAAAGGAAAGTACAGAGACAGTACTGGCTGATTACAGCCTACCAGCCTCTAGGAAACCTCCAAGAGTATCTGACCCATCACGTTATCGGCTTACACGACCTGTTTCTGCTGGGAAGTTCACTCTCATGTGGAGTGGCACACCTTCATAGTGACCAGACTTCCTGCGGACGCTGTAAGGTGCCAATCGTCCACAGGGACATTAAGAGCTCCAATATCCTTGTGAAAAAGGACTTGACTTGCTGTCTTTGTGATTTTGGCCTTGCGCTGCGGCTGGACAGCACTCTGTCTGTGGATGAGCTGGCCAACAGTGGGCAGGTAAGTCCTCTAATGCTGGATTTAGTGTCATTATTTCAGTCTCACTTGATTTACGATCCAATATAATCCCATCTTTTGATAATTTATGCCTTTTAAAGAAGTTTCTATATTACTTTAAAGATAAATATCAGGTCTGTTCTCTCAGATAAACTTTATTTCTATTTTTGGCTCTAAATATTTGACAGCGGATGAATAAGGCTGATGTAAGTAGTGGATTCCATGCCCTCAGGTTGTTGTTTTATTATAGTCACAAGATAAATATGCTGGATTGATGCTTAATGGACTTAATATACTGAAGTAATCGTCCAGAGCCACATTATGCTCTGTTTTGAAAATGACTCATCACACAAAGGGCTCACCCTTTGCAGCACAGCACAACTAATGCATTATAATGCCCCTAATGTATTTAAAGGAAGCGCCGGTGAATGCATTTTCCAAGTCGGTAATAACCTGCAAAGACGAGCACTGCATTGATAAACTCAAAGCCACCTTTGCTTTCCAATTACCCCCAACATCAGCCATGTTTTGATTCAGATAAATGTGTTGTGACACGTTAATGCATATGGAGGAAAATGACCACCTGTCATTAAATCGCTGCAGGTATAGAAACAACTGAAAGTGCTCTGCTTAAGGCTTTTTAATGAAACAAACAGCTGTGAAGACTTCTCACGGACGTCTTTCACGCAAATCTCTGTTTTCTTTTCAGGTGGGCACAGCAAGATACATGGCCCCCGAGGTGTTGGAGTCCAGAATCAATCTGGAGAATATTGAGTCTTTCAAACAGACTGATGTTTATTCCATGGCTCTTGTTCTGTGGGAGATCATCTCCAGGTGCAGTGCAATCGGAGGTAAGATGATAAATTCCTCAGAAGGATGACTGTGCAGAGCCTGTCAGGTGGCAGCACTGGAAAATATTTAATTACGCAGCCAAGAGATACTAAAGCATGGTGATGAGATTTTAGTTCTTTGCCACAAGCTCTTTTTGTGGGGTCTGAAACGCATAAAAAACCAAATTGCTCTGCATTTTGTTTACATTTACAGCTAACGTCCCACGTGTTATGTGCTTTCTGTCTTTTCATACAGTTCATTCTGCATATCGTAATCCTTCCTTTTATTACTTTTACTGTATGCTGAAAACGGCAGGAACATATCACTGAACCTAGGATTAAAAAAAGCAGCAGTGAAGTCTCGGTAGGGGGAAAAATAATCTTTTGATTTGAAGTCGTGTGCAGCTGCTTTTAACAGCAGCCAGACAGTTTTATACCACAACAATCCCACCATGAGTTATCAAAACATCCACTGATGTTTTCCCCAAATATTTGCACTTTTAAGTCGAGCAACTTTAACTGATAATTTAAGCCGTACATGAATTATGAATTAGCATCAGTTAATAATTCTATGAGTAAATGTTCATGTGCTAAGAGGGGAGCCAAAGCCTCTTATCACACAGGAGGTATGAAGTTCATTTATATTGCACGTCTTATTTATCTTAAAGGGTAAAAAAATCTGGTTTAATGAACACCAAGATTTTATTGATGATTAAATTAAGTTGCAAATGCATTCAATTATAAATATTTTCAATTTTTATCTTGTTTTTTAAAGATCTTAGCTTTTTTCCCCTGTTTGTCTCTAAAATGTTTTTCTCGTTCTTTATCTTGTTCTCTTTGGTTGTCATACTGGGACCAGGGGTCGCGTTAACCGGAATTTTCCGGTATTTAACCGTTTTTTTTTTACTCTGACGGAAAGATCTGAAGGGCGCCGGTCATTCTGACAGGTTTGCGCGCACACCATCAGACCGTCATAGGCAATCACTGAATTGTCCCCACTAATAATTTGAACTAAGGATGCAGAACTAGCGCTGCATCTCCACCAATACCTGCAGCCCAGACTGAGGTTCTGTGCTGCAGAATGCAGACCTGTGATCCAGACGTCCTGCGCTCTGCAACAGAAGAACACTGGTCCTCCAGAGCGCATCAGGTGTCAGACCTGATCCGCTCAAACGCCGCGTTGCAATCCGGTGCTCATTGCGCGATCAGATATGGATTAATTACACTTTCTGTTGTAATGTGCTCTCAGAGTCGCGTTATAGGCTGTGGAGGCTTGTTGACACGCAAAATCTGCTCCACGAACTGAGCGCACATAGAACAGGACTCAAAACGCGAGGAGGTCCGAATTAAACATCAGCGACAGGTTTTCCCCCCCCGAGTATCTCAATGAAAAATATGTGAACCCCTCACCTCTCTCATGATCTCATAATGAACGTTTATATTATACGGTAATCAGAGTCCCGCGGAGCGCACAGAGCTGCACCTCGCTGCGCTCGACTCCAAACGGAGTTTTTAGAAATGTCTATCTGATGACTGACTGATCGACTAGTTTAGAGTCTAATAATCCTATGGATTTATGTGCTAAATGGGCCCAGTGTTAGAGTAATAATGCTACTGAAAATGTAATTATTATAATTTTTAAAATTAATAAGTGACGGACAAAAATAGATAATGACCGGATTTTTTTAACCCTGTCAGTCAAATGACGGAAAACTAAAAAGTCTAGCGCGACCTCTGACTGGGACTGCTGTTTTTTTTTTTTTTTTTTTTTTAAATCAATAGTGGACTGATTAAAATTTTCTTCTGAGTTTTTAAAAATCTTCTCAGAATAATGTTTAAGAAGAAAACGGCTTAGTTGACCTGTTGGGAATTAGAGGTTTATTAACTTGACCAACAAGGAGCACAGCGTTCAGATCCACTTTGTGTTCATTTACAAGACGTGTGACACCGTGTGTCAGAACATCATCAGCGGCTCATTAATCATGATTAGAGCAAAATCTCAAAGTGTCAAACACACCATTCATCTTGTAGAAGTCTCAGGGATCGGCTCTTTGTCATTCTCTTATAAAACCAAGGTCAGGATGTTTGCAAATAATAGAAATGAGTGATTATCTTAAGGCGAGGCCCTGTGTTGTATTTTATACTGACGGTTGGTCATTTGTTTTCACTTCCCTTTAATGCCTCTGTGGTCCCGTTTCGTTTCGGTAACTGCTCCTGTCTCCATTGTGTCAGGGCCGTGATTGAAAGCCGGGTTTGGGCTTGAATACTTTGACTTTGGTGATTTCCTGTTTTGCACCCCTCTACAACCCCTCAAGGGGGGATCTCCTTGAAGTGTACTCTGCCCATGATCCTGTGACCCAAGCAGCCAGAAATGCCTCTTCCTTCCCAGTTGTAGGAATATGTGTGCCCTCGGGGTACACACGTTTGAAAAGAAAATAGACCATTTCCTGTTTTGCAGAAAGCACAGTCCCAAGACGCACTGCTTTTAGTGTGAACTTAGGAACCATTTAGATGAATAGATGACTCCCTTTATGTTGGGAAATTCTGTGGTTATTTTTTCTTGACACTGAGCCAGGAATTCATAAACAAATCGGATCATGTGGTTTCATCTGGTTCTCTTATAAAGAAGGAAGTCCTCATTTATTGTTGGAAAATTTCATTCACTCCAGATCCAAATAAGACATTTTTATGCTGTCCTTTCTGCGGTTTTTCCTCCTTGGTAATTTGAACCAACTTGACATCTTTTGGTCTGAAGATGGGCCGCAGTAGATCATCCAGCCACTTCTCTCCTGCAGCCACAGGGAAGACAGGCTATTGTGGATTTCCTTGAGAGAGGAAGCGCTGGGGTTCCCGTCCCACCTATGAATTAAAGATAGAAGCTGCTGGAGCTGTTTATGAGCTTTTCTTGCTTTCTGCAGATCACTGTTACCTTTGGTTAGCTTTGCAATTCTGAGAGGTGATGAGGATGAAATCTGGAGAAAATGTTTCCTGGTTGGAAAAATGTAATTGCTCAAACAATAACAGCCAGGTTTCTACCTTAAAGAGGAATGTTGGTCTTTACTATGTGGTTTTGATTAAGATAAATTAAATGCATTTACAAAGTGCAGTCATGTTTTATGCTTTCAAGCTGTTTTGTTGTTTGTTTATTTGTCCCTTGAGGTCAGTGAGTCACTCTGAATGCTCACCTCTCTTGAGTCAAAATGTGAGAAGATATGAGTCACACACACACACACACACACTTAGGAAAACATTCCAGGATGTTATTCTAATGACTCGGGTGAAGCTCGTCTCTCTTGCCTGTGATGCCACCTCCCTCCCTCGGAGTGCGTTTGTGTGCGACAGATGTCTTATCAGTGCATCCAGGCACATCCCCGCAGTGATCTGATCTCAGATCTGCCTGGCAAGAAGAACCCCACTGTCTGTCGAAAAGGGCCGTGATCTTCCAAGAGTATAAAGATTGGAAAGATCAACTCTGTGCCAAAAAAGTGAAAAGCAGGATTTGAGGCTCAGCTCTTTTCATCTTTGCCTCTGTGTTTTTTACATTTTCTCTCCTGTATAATTTAGCTGTTGCAGATTTGGGGCTTTTGGAAAAAACTGATGGCGTTCCTTAGCTGGGTGGGGCGAAGAAGAGGGATAATGGTGATGTGGAGCTGAATTTGGAGCTACAGACGAAGAAGTGCTTTCATTCCCTGGAGGGAGAGGTTGGGCTAGACTGGAGAGGAGGAGAGGTTAGGCCAGCTGCTATCCAGATGTCAGAACAACTAATTCTTTAAAACTGTAAGACTCTGTGTGTGCAGAGGGGTGGAGTGTAACTTAAGTTCTGCCCATTTGAAGATAGATTTTGAGGTTAGAACCTCTGGATCAGGGATTTTTTACCTTGAAGTGCTGTGTTCTTCTTCATTGGAGCTAGGGCCTGTATTAGTTGTAGTTAATAGCAGGGTAAGTCGGTGCCATATGTCCTAAAGTAAGCTCTGCTAATGTGCAATGAACGTGCATACATCTGTACTGCATGACTTTCACAACACAAAACAAGTGTCACAGCCACCGCAGAGTAATGAAAACCAGCTGGGAGCGGATTAGTCAAACATCCAGACTCGGGCTTTGGGAGGCAAACATTTTTCTCCGAGTACGTGCTGAAAATCTGTTTGTTTTTTCCCAGTTTCTCTGAAATGTTTGAGTGTTTAGGTCATAAGATTTTATCAAGACTTTGTGAAGCACAGTTAGACAAAACTTGGAGAAAAGCGATAAAACAATCTATAAAAAGGACCAGATCTCACCCAGTCTAATGTGGGACCATAATGGGATGACTTTTACTTAAAGTTGATTTTTTTTATGTTGAAGATCCAGACTTTTACGTGGTAGGAACTTCATGAATATCTTTGATTTAAATGCAGCTTTTCCTACTCCATTCAGTATCCTTGTTGTATTGATTTATTTTACTTTATTAAAAAGCCTTCATATTGTTTTCAGTCTTAAAATCTACAGTGTTCTGCGCTCTCTGTATCCCAGAATATTCTGATTTCAATTCCTGTTTTTCCTTATAACTGTAGATTCCTTGATATTCCACACAAATCTACACATTTTTTATCCTTTCACTGAATTGTCTTGCCAGCAAAGATGAAGACAGATTAATTTGATAAGTCTTCTTTGCTTCCTGCAGAGACATTTGATATAAACCAAATTGTAGAAAAGTATCTGTCCTGACAAATGCAGCAAGTAACAAAAATGTGGGACATGATTTCATTTTGTCGGATGAAGGGATAAAAATGAACTAACTTCACCCCAGAGGGAAGATGTTGGTTCGCTTCTGCTTTTCGCTACTGATGAATCTGGAATTGCTGATGGCAGCACTGGGTTTTGTGTAAAAAGACAAAACTGAGAGCTGAGCAAGAACAAGATACACCAGTTTACTGCAGATACATGTAGCTAAATTTGTCTTGGCTGCAAATTTCCAGACAATTCTTACAGCCATACCTGACAAGTGGCATGTGGGGAAAATGTGCCGGCGTCGCAAAATTCACAAAACATGTCAGCTGTTATAAGACAAAGTGTCAGTTCATTATTGCTGCTGTGTTCAGATCATCGGTTAGTTTTGCAGAATTCTTATGAATTTATGTCATTAGGATCTTTGTGATATTTCTTCATGGAGAAACGTATTTATTAGGAAGCAGGGAATTGCACAAAGTGAAAGAAATGTCAACAATGTTTGGTTTGAAAGATCTGAGTAAAAAGCATTTTAATTTATTTTGGATCGTGAGTATTATCTAAAAGTTTTCAGAGTAGCCTTGAAGAAAAGAAAGGTTGTTCTGTTTCTCTGTTTCAGTCAGAAGGTTTTTGTCTGTTTTTAAGAAAAAGATTCAACAAAAGTTATATCCGGAGTTCTGCTTTGCGTCTAATAAGCTCCTTGGAGTTTTCCATGGTGCTGTCTGTCTGTTGGGATGTCTGATGTGTTCAGTCAAACACTTTTAAATTGTTTCCCAAACTAGCTGCAGGTATTCATGATCTGATGACCAGCAGAGGCCTCGGCCTTTGAATGTTGAGACATTTTGGGACTTTCAGCTCCAGTGAAGTAGTGTCAGTAGTAAAAAACCCAACCCTGATTGTAATTTTAAATTTTATTTTGAGTTGAGCTCGTTCATCTTTTCCTGCCTCAGTATGTGATCTATGTTTAGTTTAGGGAAGATTTCCACAATATTTGAAGAAAGAGGAATTTGATTTGCTGTTTTTAGTCCCTGGAAACATTCATTCCTATAAAGATCCGTTTTGCTTGGGAACGGTTGACTCACAGCATGTTTCCTCCACAGCAGTGTTTAGAAATCTAACCCTGAGTAAACGGACTTGGAGGTTGTGTGTAACAGATCTTAATCAAACCACGGATATGTTGGTGAAATACTTTAAATCCAGTAAATGGAGCTCAAGATTCTTCATTTTGTTTATTTTAAGTTTGAAACTTAATGATTGTGAACACACTTGGTGTTCCCTGAGTAGTTTTGTTCATGGTTGCTCAACACTGTAAGTGTCCATTGACGTATTCAAGCTTTTCAGTTCCTGTGTTTTGTTTTGTGCTCCCATGTAGAGGTTAAAGAGTACGAGCCTCCGTTTGGGAACCTGAGGGAACACCCATGTGTGGAGAGCATGAAGGACAGTGTCCTCAGGGACCGAGGAAGACCTGAGATCCCCAACAGCTGGACCAGCCACACGGTGAGAGGCCTCACATACATGAGAACCTTCAGACTTGGATTTATGCTCAAATTCAGCTACTTGATGGCACCAGGTATTCAGAATTCATCATGGAGAAAGTTTATGAGCCAGAACTCGAATACTGAAACTTGCTGTGCCAGAAAATTAAAAAGAAAATCTCAAATAAAGTCACAGTGACCTTCTTAACCTTGACATGTATTTTCTTTTTTTTTTTTATCATTCACTCTTTCAACCAGTGCATTCGGTTCAGCTGCTCATTCACTTCTTCTTTTCTTTTTTTGGCGCTGTTCTCTATAGTTTTTTTGTAATGGCACCAGACACAACCCCGCAGTACTGTTAATAATTCACACAGTAAAGGCATTAGTCATCCTGATATCTTAAGCTACAGACTGAACTCCAGAATTAAATATAAAAGGACTAATAATAACCTTTGCAAATGCATAAAATCCTGCAAAAACACGTTGACTGGTTTAAAAGGGAAGAATTTGGACATTTTATATACATTCATATTATTTCAGGGTATTAGGAAATGATTCTGAAGATGAAGTCTTTGCTAAGGATTAGTTCTGAAAGACTTGGTGAACACAGATGTTTGCTAAAAACATTAAACAAAAAAGTATTGAGTCAGACTTTAAAGATAAATGATAAACAAAGTAAAATGTTCTATTGAGTGGATCCCAAACCCAGTGTTGCACATTTTACAAACATGATTTATTTAATTTCATCTTTTCAGAAATGAGTTTGTTGTAGTTGTGACTTTCTCTCAGTTTAAATAGAAAAACTGAAGTTACTGAGAAAGTTGTTCATTTCCTGGTCAAAGGATTGTTTGGGAATTGTCATAAAAGTCCTGAATTATTCCAAAGTTGTAAATAAATCTAAAATAAAGTAAGCAGGAAGATGAGATTCGTGAGTCCGTCTGTTCCTGATTAAAGCAGAGTTGATGCTTGCCGACTCTAGAAGTTGGAACTTTGTGACTGACCGTCACTGTGCTCTCCTGCAGGGCATCCAGATGGTGTGTGCCACCATAGAGGAGTGCTGGGACCATGACCCAGAGGCCCGCCTCACAGCGCAGTGTGTCGCTGAGCGCTTCCATGACATGGACTACCTGGACAAGCTGTCAGACTGCTCCGACTCAGAAGAGAAGATCCCAGAGGAAATCATTATTGTGGATGAAAAGTAGACACTCAGAGGAAATACCGCCCCCGCCAGGGTGGCTGAGGCATTACAACCAAACAGCTAGTAAAGGAAGGACTCCCAGTGGATGGATAGTTTATCAGACCACTTACTGGAAAATGATGGAGATAAACGTGATGCAATATGTGAAAAAGTGTAGATACATTATCAGGAACAAGTTATGAACGAACTCGGGAGATTTCATTATACAGTTGTTTTATAAACCAAGTACTATTTGCACTTTAAACCTATCTATGCACACCAAATTACATGTAATCAGTGTCTTGTTTCAACTAAACATTTCAGGTATTGAATTAAAGTGACTGCACACATTTTTTTAAAGGAAGTGATATAAAATTCTGAGATTTATAACACGAATATCCTGTTTTAGACAAATGCCAAAGGGGATGAATAGCATTATGTAAAGTGTGGAAGATGGATTTATGTTTATGAAAAGAAAAAGATTCTCAAAAAAGGAAGACGGTCTGTACAGAGTGTTAGAAATATAAAGTTAATATATCTCAAGGATAAAGAAGTATAAAATCAGCTAAATCCAATAATGATCAGAAAGCAAAGATTTCACACATGAGAAGCAAATTATAACGAAAAGTGATTTTAGAGTTATGTGCAGATCTGTATATAGGACTTTTGTGTGTGTGTGTGTGTGTGTGTGTGTGTGTGTTTGTGCGTGCCTCAGATTATTTTGATTTTACATACATGTGTATCTGTTCAGTACAAAGGGAACAGAGACACTGTGTTAAGGAAGCTAAACTGGAGAATAAGCCTTTTGTGTTATTAAAGCTGATGTTTTTGTTTGTGTTTTTCACAGAAAACCAAAGTGCCTAAATACAACCAGAGCTTGTAAATATGTTTTAAACTTTTATAAAAGTGTACATTCAATATTAAATGTTTTTTAAACCATTTTCTGTGTTTTAATGTTGTTTTTGATGTGCTAAATACTGTTTTTCACAGATTTTATTTAATAAAACCAGAAAATCAACACGCAGGTATAAATTAAATTTTATATCAGATCAGGGTTTAGTAACTCATTGCTTTAACTGAATTCTTAATGATCCACTAAATTAAAACACAACTCATGTTCTAGAACACAGAACTGAAAGTGATGGAAGAAGAACTTGTAGTTTTTAGATTAATATTTTTAAATCTGAGGAAAACCTTTGTACCTGATTAAAATGTGCCACCAATGGATTTAATTTTTTCTATACATGTAAGCTCTTTAGTCCAGTGTTTCCTCTGTCTTTATTCATTAAGTTGATTGAGAATTTATTTAAAATTCCTTTTAAATACATTAGAATTTTAAATATAATCAAATACTATGCATTAAATGTACAAAAACATGTCTTAAATAATAAATGTTACTGATGTAAAGCAAGTTATAAAGATTAAGTTTGTTAGCTAGTTCATCAGCGCTAAACCTAGCTTTAATATATTACAATTCTAATATCTCAAAATGAAAAAAAAAAGGTTAATATTTAATGTCCCCAAAACATGTATTTGCTAATTTAAATAACTCTTTCTAAAGGTAAACGAGATAAAAGTTTTAGCACATTAGCTAGTTAGTGACTATCTTATTAGCATAACGTTAAATTACAATTTATAAATGTAATTAAACACATTAATATATGAATATTACAAGTATTTAATGTACTGTACAAAAAACACACTTTATCATTAGATTCAGTCCCTGGAATAAAAACAATTTTAGAGCATTAGCTAGTTAGCTGTTAAACTAATTAGCCTCTCATGAGCTGATTTGTACATTACTGTCACAAAAAGGTGCATTTAATGTGTATTAGGCTACACAGTATACGCAGTAAATGCATCTTTGATAGTTAAACTTTTATACGTGATTACCCAAACTGTAATAGTTATATTTTACCAATAACTTTTTTAAATTGTATGAATTTTATACAAAATGTGTTTAAAAAAACATACCCTTACTAGTTTATCATCAGATAACTACTTCTCTGAAAGGAAACAAGGAGCTCATTAGGTAGTTGACCAATTAAATATGCATATTTAAGAGTACTACTAAAGCAACTGTACATAGAAGCTTACTTTATTTAAGCGTTTATTCATAATTACACAAACTAAATACAACTTGTGGTCATTAACTAACAGTTCTAGAGCCTAAGAGTTAATGGAAGGGTGTGTGAGTGTTTTATAGTGAATATGTTTAAAATAAAGAGAGATATTTTTTATTCTGTATCCATAGCTGCCTGTGTCTGTCTGACTTCTTATCTATTCTGTCTGTGCCACTGGCGTTCTGCTTCATTAGCTGTCTGTGTATCTAGTAATGCTTTCGATCCATTCACTGCTTTTAGCACTCGGGCCAAAGTTTAGGCACTCAGCCACTGAAGGATAATTACATTAACACACAGATCTGAGACATGAGGTGTTTTTTATCAGGTCACAGTGTCTGTGTTGTTTTCTCATGTCAAGTGATGAGATCTTTTTTTTAATATCCTGAAAGGCTGATTCTCAGATTCAGAGCATCCTAACTAAGGCTTTAGTTGTGAATCACTCCACCTGAAAAGCCATTAACTTAAAAATCACACTTAGAAATGATTTGTTTGAAGCAGCTGACTTTCTGTCTCATGGGGAGCTTTTTTAATATTATTGCTATTCCTACAGTGAAAATGCTCTATTTACATAAACTGTGCCACAGGCGCTCGCAGCGTGGGCTGCACCAAATATACTCAAGATGCTGCTGTGGTATATATGTATGAACTGATGGTAGATGATGTATAATTTTGCATTATAAATGGATTACCACAAGAGTGTCAAAGATAGTATTTATTCTAATTTTTCCACCAACAAGGCGGATTTTCATACAGCAAAGAATTTAAGGGGAGATGCATAACACAGAAAACCTCGAAATGCCCTCTGGCAAACGTACGTGTTCTATACTGACATGAGAAAAAAATCTGTTTGCAGTTTGGTGAGAACTTGGAGCAATTACAGAATGAATCATTTCTTGCAACAATGCCCAATTCATTCAGGTTTCAGACAAATACAGTCAGTATTGTGTGAATGGTGTGACGTCACCCTGGTGTTGGCTTTAATTAGGGCAACATTTCAGAGGGGTCTTAATCTAAGTCCTGCATTTTGTCTTTCCTCCAGGAGAGGGAGTGGTGGCTCTACTGGAAGCTGCAGCACAAAGCCAGTGTTTGTGCATTCTGCAGCCAACTGGGTTTGAAGTTGTGAAGTTCAGCATGCAGAGCCAACATTTATGCTTTCTGGAGGAGAGAAAAGAAAAGCAGCACTGCACCGTGACAAGATCCAACAGGTTTTTACATTAACAAGATTTGATAGAACTTACTAAACATCAAATACTTGGAATATTTTGCGTCTTGGTGGAACAGAACTGCATTGAACTAGTTGCTGTTGGCAAATATTACAAATCAGCAACAGTTTTTTGACAGATTTACTTACTCTGTTAGCTTTTAGCATCACTCATGTGTCAAAATGTGTCAAAGCGAATGAGTTTCAGCCTCCAACGGTGTGCAGCGCTCCGTTCCAGTGGTTCAATCCTGAACCTGGGGCCCAGTATGGAGCCTTGTCTATCATTATACTGTGTAACCTGATTAACCCTTTGAGTGGGCGGCAGCAGCAGCCTGAGTGGTTCAGCCAAGAACAACTTGTAACCGCAGCCACGTGTACACAAAGAGGCAAACGCTCACACAACCATCAGGTGGTCCTAATAATCCAGAAGGAGATCCTCTCCTGCCAAAGCCACTTATCATACGCACATGCTGGTTGCCATAGTGACGCCTCTTGCATCAATCAAAGCCGCTGGGGTGTGCGTTGGCTGGTGAAACCTATAAACAATATTTTTGAGCTCCAGTAAGGAGATGACAAGGAAGACAAATTACTCCTCGCTCCAGTATTACCTCTACGCTCAGCTCCGCGGGTCCAGTTAACGTCAGAGACCCCCCCGCACACACCCTTCATCCCTCTTTCTTTTCCACATCACCAAATACCCATCTGATTTGGATGTTCACTTGACATATTACAAAACCGTTTTTTGGGGCGTGCAGCTCTGAAATTGGCAGCAATAGTGGCAGCTGCAGGAGTCACATTCTCAGAGAAAATTTCAGGCTTTGAGCTGCAATTGTCCAGGGGGATGATGTGGCTGCCAAGATAAGAGCAGCAGGCAGCTGAGAGATGGAGAGATGAGACTGCAGGAGTATCAGGAACCATTACCCCCGCTGTCCTCTCTGATAGTTTCGTCTCACGGCGGTGGACTTGATAGTTCTGGTGTTACTTTAATTTCTTTATGCCTGGATGAACTATTGAGTCATTATGTACTCAGCTTTAAGCCTCTCAGAGTGCTTAACAGAAAAGAGCAGCATATCAAGGGCAAACACCGCTGTGTCACGACTGGCAGCATGTTTGGTGTGCAGGTGTTTCTCATGCACACATATACTGTCTTGTTTTCCTACTTTTTTAACCACATTTGACTGTAATTGTGCAACTTCCTCCCCAGCAAAAACATCAATCATTTCTTTAAAAGCCATTCCACTTGGTTGATCTAGTTAAATATTTGTTTGGCTTCTTCTTCTTGTCAGTTACCTAATTTTCACTTCACCATCAGTTTAATGTTGGAAAGATTCACCAGAAAAGCATGCACAAAATCACCTTTTGATTACATTTTTGTTTGACTTACAAACATCAATATGGTAAAAAGTATCGAGACATGATAAAAGATATTCAAATATAACCCCAAGTGTATAAAAACACTCCACAGATTCCTCCATGTGGGTATTATTTAATCATATATGAAACCAAGGAGGGGAAGTTTGGTAGTTTGCATGTCTGGAGCATACAGGTGTGTGTTAACACAATAATAAGGAAACCCATTAAACTCTGACCTTTTTCCTTGGAGACATTTTGACTTGATAGAGTAGTGAAAGAAAGCACAGGTGAATTAACGAGGGCTGCATACTTCTTCTAAATGGAATGCAGCCCTTTAAAGTTTGTGATGTTTGGAATATTTGCAGAGAAAAACTCTTCTATCTGATGCATCACAAGACTTCTGGAACAATGTCCTTTAGACTAATAAGACTAGAGCTGTTTACCCATAATACAAAGAAACAAACACAACATATTAGCACAAACAGCACGGCGGTGAGGTGGAGGGCTGATTGGGCTTCTTCTAGCCTTCGAGTTGACCACAAACCCCTCTGTAGAGGATTCTAGAGTCAAACATGAGGTCATCCGTCTGACAGCTGAAGCTTGGACCAAACTGGGACATAAAACAGGACAATGATCCCAAACACAGCAGCAGATCCACAGCAGAATGACTCAGATAGAAAATAATAGAGACGGTGCAGTGACCCGGTGAAAGTCCAGACTTCAACATGGCTGAAATGCTGAGGTGGGACTTAATGTTCACATACGTCAAAGAACTGAAGCCGTGTTATAATAAAAACGAAAGAAATGTTCTCCAGAACTAAATGATCAAGTCAAGCAGAAGATGGTTCAGGCTGTTTTTCACACACACATGAAGACATGTTAGAGTCCACTGTGGGTGTTTGTGTATTTCACCTGAATCATTTCAGACCGCAAAAAAGACCAGAGCGCTTTTATTTTCTTCTAAAACGTAAAACCCTAAAACGGAAAGAGGTTCTTTCCTTTTACCGTGACTGTAAGTGCTAGTAAGAGAGATTTATAAGGGTCACGGAGACGTGTATTTAAACTTTAAATGCAGGGCTAAGCATTTCCTGGCTCTGGCCTTGTATTGATGTCATTACACGACCTACAACAAACAGGGAATAGAAAGCCACCGGAGTGCTTTATAACTTCGCTTCCTTTGTTCCTCCTACAGCCATCCCTTCCCTCCCATATTCACCGGAAAGGCCAGCTAAGTTTAACTTTATATGAAAGGTGTGAATTGCACTCTGTCAGATGACCGATCGAGGGCAACCAGGAGAAAAATCGATTGGGCACAGGCTCTGCACAGAGATGCTTACTTCTAAACGAGGAGCCACTTGCTGTTGAACTGCCTTTAAAAAGGCAGAACGCACTGTGGCTTAAAAGTAGCTGGCTGGTCATTTGCACAAAATGCATGAAGAAACAATAAATGACTTTGCAGAAAAGAGAAATTGTTGTAAAAAAACACAAAAATGGGAGGAGAAAATGAGTAATAATTAGCAGCTGATAGCACCGGATCAGGTTGAACCTGAAGGGGCCTGATTCATTCAGCAAAAACATTCAGCATCGTTTCTCATATTACAAAATATCAGAGGGATTTCATCATCTGTCATACATGAAATCATTTGAAGATTCACAGAATCTATGGAAAGCCTTCAGAGGAAACACTAAATATGTGTTATCTTCAGGCCCGTAGGAAGCACCGCATTAAACGGGACTCTGTTGTCAAAAATCGAACCGTGGGCTGAGGGATGTTTCTAAAACCAATCGCCAGCAAACTCACCCAAAAGGTCTCAAACCAGAACATATACACAAATAAAGAGATTCATTTGGATGTGATGCAACCTTCTCCAAGCCCATTTCATTTAAGATAGACTGAGGCGACGTGGTAAACACGGTCGGCTGAATCAGAATCTGAAATTGCCTCCTTTGGGCGAAGGAGGAAAGGGAGCGGTCGGCTTGCTATTTGCGTAGAGTTTAAAAGGCAACAACATTGACAACATTCCAGGGTGATAGTCAACATTAATAATTTGTGCCACAGCCACTTGGCACATTTAATGTTGAATGATTTATACGGTGAGATACACCACCATCCAGATGATGTCTCCTCCTGGGAGAGCCATGTTTCCTTTAATGATAGGATATCAAATCATAACGACGAGCATGTCATGAAATGAAAACCTGAAGACATTTTGTGGCATTACGGTAAAAAAAACCAAGTCAATAAAAACAAGAAGAAAGCTCCGACCTGTTCAGACGCTGACATATGAACTACATCACATCAGTGGTTTTCTAAGTTCAGAATATAAAATTCAGATGTTTTTAATTCAACAGAAAATTAAGAAGAGTAATTGTTATTATTTCCAGTCAAACTTGATTGCAAATTATTTTCAGATTGTTAAAATGTATAAACAATGTACTGTAAGAAGTGCAAAGAGAACCAAGACCAACATAAATGTTAAAACTGCTGCCAGTGGCTCATTAGGGTCACCATGGTAACAGCACACCTACTTTAAATTTGACCTTAAAACAGATTTGTGTTCATTGGCCTTTCATTTCTTGAGACAGCTGGTGTAATTCCATCATTTTGATGTTTTTTTAATAAAGGCTAACCCAATGTTATGCTGTTATGCTAGCGCCGGACTGTTTTAAGCTCATGATTCCTGCTTTTTTTCAATCTCTCCCTGCTTGAACACAGCTGATTTCTTTGAATGAGTGATGAACCGCTCCAGTAGAAAGCAATGAAGACTGAGGAGACATTTCAACAGTCAGAGTTTTTACTACAGTGATTTAAAATTAACACTAGGGGGTGCTGAACACAAGCCAAAACTGCATAGAGTGCCTTTAACACAGATGCAAATGCACATGCTTATTGTCAACAGAAATGAAGCATCAGATAACCAGTTATTGAGCAAAAACTATAAATCCTGCCTATAAAGCAGGCATGTCCAAAGTGCGGCCCGGGGGCCAAATGCGGCCCTCAGAGTGATTTTGTGTGGCCCTCAGCTGCATTTCAAAAATTATATAATTTAGTTTTCTTGCAGGATGTTGATGCAGAGATGCTTTATAACATTTTTTTTTATTTTTACTAACATGAGACCCAACAAACAAAAAAATCCAAGTAAATTAAAATCTTTTTAAATGCAAAATTTTCCATTCAATCAAAATATTCTAAACATTTTTGAGACAATTCAAGAGATATTGAGATTTCCGACTTCATTTGCCGGTAAAAAGAACCACAAATCCTCACTGACTTTTACCAAAACTCAGATTTGTGAGCTCTGTTCATAAAGCCTGACTAAATCCAGCAACAGGACTGAAGAAAGACCCAGATCCTGGTCTTGTTGCTGAGGATGGAACAATATGTAGTTTCTAGAAACCTAAAAACAGTCGACAAATCAGATCCAGTGAATTTGATGCTTTGTATTATTGAATCAAACATACAAGATCCCTGTGTCATATTGACAAAGACTGTTCATTAAAATGTTGGATTTACAGTGAATTTTGGAGCAGAACAAAATATTTTTTGCTTGTTTCTTTTAAGAAATATTCTAACTTTTGTGGCCCTCGAGGACTTGACACTTGGTGATTTTGGCCTTCATGTTGAAAAGTCTGGACACCCCTGTAGTAGATATACCAAGTTCAAAAGACCCGGCCTTCATTTACAGTTTTGAAAATGATAATGAGCGTTGATAAAATGGAGCTCTATGCGAGCCTGATGGTGTAAATTCTGCGCTCTGGGAAGATCTAGAACTATGTCTTATAGCAACGATAGAGACGTGAATTAATTTGTTTGCAAACAGTTTGTAAAGTTTGCACAGCTCAAAAACATGATTTATGAAATTACTTACAATTTAACACAAATTCCATCTATGCTGATTTACTGCTCTAAAAGTCACAGCACACCATTCCTGATCGAGCCACACGTCTTGATGTATTTTTTATATGAATTTATCCAAAGCTGGGAGATGTGAACTGAAAATCATAGCAGAAACAGAAGAATAGCTGGTGAATTTTTTTAATGCTGATGCTCTGGCGCCCTTATTTAGGATTGTACGAGCTTGATCACAGGATGCATAGAGCAGACTGGAGCGGCGAGGCGGCTCTTATGTCTCCCGTCTTTGTTTTGATTCCTGCAGTTTTAATTCCACCTCAGAGGTTTGGGCGCTGTCACAGAAGTAAATATCACATATGTCTTCTGAATTGTGAAAGCTCATGTTGGCCGCTCAGGAAAGTGACAGAAAGGTCATTTCTCAAGCAGAGTGAGCTGGGAAATGAGAAGGCATGCTTCACTTTCCAAGGATTGTACTTTTTTTTCTCCCCAGCAGGAATAACATTCAGTGGTCTTCAACACATTACATTTCTCACATCTGAATCTCAATCCCCTCAAAGGACAGGATTTTATATATAAGGTGCTCATACCAAACAGGAGTTGGGGAAATATTGATAAAGCTCTTGTTATTCCGAAGAGGTAGAAGTACTAGACAGCCGCTCACGGTCTGACATTCTGCCTGCAGACGGTTCAGACTCCTGCTTTTCTTATCCATCTCTATCTCTATGAAACCATCATATATATATATATACGTTTACACGCAGCACGCCAGCAGGATTTGAAGCATCGCTGTAGGAGTTTTCAGTCGTGTCAGCAGGTCAGAATCAATCACAATGAGTGATGTGGATTGGTTTCAGACGTTTGCAGTTTTTAGAGAGGTCTTCCGGGGGGGGGGGGGGGGGGGGGGGGACAGGATAAAATTGTGTTTTGTGCAGTTTCTGCACACATAAGAGATCACTGTTTAATCGCTGTCCAATTTCAAGCCTCATTAGAAATGACAGTGATTGATTTCCAAGAAAAATAAACATTTATGTTTCATCTCATGTGAGAAATCAAGGAGATTCTTTGTACAATTATTGCATTGATTTCTCTGCTGCATTTCTGGATTTCTGCTAGATAAAGGCATTCTTGTGCTCGAATAAAAAAAAAAATAAAAAAAAGAGAAAAGATGCTATCTGTCAAAATCTGCCTCTGCCTCGACAGCTCACACCCTGTTAGAGAGAAATAACTTTCTTTATGCTTTGAAAAATGACAGAAGAATCCAATGAATGCGAAAGCGTCTTGAATCAGATTCAGCTTTATAAATTGAGCAAAAAGCTCTCTGATCTTTGGGATGATAGATCGCACCTCGTTCTGTTGCACAACACAGAAGCTTATTGCCCAATTTCATATTTTATCACAACAAACAAATGTCTTTAAGGTTGTTGTTGTGTTAGCGGTGCATGAGAATCCCAGGGTAATGCGGCGCTTTGGATCCAGATGAACAGTTCTAGCACACTGTCTGAACCTGTGTCAGCACCCCCTCCATCAAAGTCAAGATTTACATGATGTGCGTCGCCGTGGAGTAACATGCAGATGCGTTTTCGACGTCTTGTAGATTTAACTGTCTCCCTGCAGCCAACAGGCTGGTGGAGAAATGAGGCGTGCTCCGTGTGAAATGTTGTGTCACTGATGTGGCTGCAGGTAGCTTAAAGTACTCAGAGAGAGACACTACATCAGCTCACATCATTATGCTTGCATCTGTGTTTTCAACGTCAAATACTTAGAAAGAAAAAATACTCAAAGTGTTCAGATTTGTTCTAAAAGTGTTTGATAACAATGTTCACTCAAGAGTTCCTTTCGCAGCACTTAACCCAGAGCAAATTATGACACTTAACACGCTTTTAGAGAGCTTTTAAAACAAACTGCTTTCATGGCTGTGCTGACTACAAGTAAATACATAGCTTATAACAGTTGGAAGCTGTGGGATGCTTTCTTTAAGTGCTCTCATTTCTGTTAATGACCGTGTTGGAGATCAGTGTGTGTGGCGGCGATCCCCGGGCTAATCATCCTCTTAAATCGGATCACAGGATGAGTGGAATGTTCAAGTTACACTGCGCTTATTGTAGACTTTAGCTGAATTGTGTGTGTAATAGATTATAGCAATGCTAGGTAAATAAAACAGGACAATATCTCAGCAAACACACCGTGAGACTGTGTGGATCTGAAACCCTTTGGTATCCACCACAAAGAAAAAAGCAGTCAAACATTTTCTTTTTTACTTTTTAAAAATTCATTTGGAACAATAAGGGTTACATTATGGCGTATTAAGAATGCAGCAATAATATTAAAGGCACACCATGCAGTTTTGGCTTGTTTTTAGCACCCCCTAGTGTCTGTTTTAAATCACTGTTGTAAAAACTTTAGCATTGTCTGCTCAGAAACACCTAAATCTAACTGTTGAAATGTCTCCTCAGCCTTCATTACTTTCTACTGGAGCGGTTCATCACTCATTCAAAGAAATCAGCTGTGTTCAAGCAGGGAGAGATAAAAAAAAAAAGCAGGAATCATGAGCTAAAAACATTCCAGTGCTAGCATAGCAGCTAGTCACATTTGGTTAGCCTAACCCTCGCGAGATGCGTGACTTTGTGAGACTTCAGGGCACCGGACCGGAGACTCAGAAGTTGTAAACGTGGTATTCTGGACACAAGCAGCAGATGGGGCTGAGTGAGTTTTCATTAACCCTGTAAAGGGTCATATTAGCACAGACTGGCTCAAGAAAAAGATTTGAAAATTTGAAAAAGTTACATAGTGTGTCTTTAAGGTAATAATAATAATGTGAGGAAGTGATGTTTAACTTTTTATTGAAACATCCCCACATTTAAAAAAAAGTTTTTTAGTTTATTAGTTTTATTTTCCAGTTATGTTCAGCGCACTCTGCAATAAGGTCTTTGTCTGACCTTAGTTTGAAGAAGTAGAGATGAATTCTTATAGGATTGATGAGCTAACAGCTTGTCTGCGTTGGGCCACTTCCAAAATACCTTGCTGCTGCTGTGAAATTACTCTAATTTAAAAGATTTCAGGTGGTTAATTTAATATTACATGTTTATTTATAGCAAAATGTAGTAGCAGAGCTAGCTATGTGGCAATGCATCTTGTAACAAGCCCCACTGTGACTAGCTGTTAGCTTATCAGTCCAGTTAGATTTATTCTCCATTTCTCCAAACTGAGGTTGTTCAAGGAACTATACAACAGATAGGATATTAACTGTTCATAACATTTCTGCAGAAATCCATTAAAAAGATCTGAGATTAAGGATTCAACAGCAGACTCAGGAAAATGGTTTCAATAAACATAATCTATTAACAACGAGATCAAGGAAGCACCTCTGTAAAGAGGAGACTTTACTCATCAAAATGTGAGATAAATGTGTTTTTATTTCAGTATGTCTCAAATGCTGGGAACATGTTCATTTAAACACATTGATAAAAATATAAGATATTAGAGCAACACCATATAAACCATAAACAAAGATTCATGAGCCCTAGATCATATTAGAGGTTTTCAATCAAAGTTACAAACAAAATTAATGATTTGTTATGTGTCTTTTTCCCCCTTTAAATGTGTAACTGTTGTTTATCAGTTCCACTGTGAGGAGAAGAGAGATTCTTAAAAAGACTCAACACAAAATCCCTGACTTTTAGTAATTGCAGTTTGGTGATTTGTGATCGCATTCCAACAAACCTGGACAATCATAGCAGTCTCAGCAGTCTCTGCTTTGGAAAAAAAAGAGTGAAATAAGGTTCAGTGTCTAAGCTGAGAACAAATATATACAGCAGGTAAAATCACTATTCAACATGTCACCAATTTTCTAAGTAAATGTAATTCTAAAGGTGCTTTTGACATCAAATTCTCATCAGATGTTGGTTACAACCCATCCAGTCCACACATGCAAAAATATCAAACCATCAATTTACATGCAGTTATGTGTAATAAAATGGAATGACAGAAAAAGTATTGAAGGCATGAAGACGGGAAGGTGCAAAAAGGCATTGAAAGTTGTGACACCAGCTGGAATCCATCAGTAATTAAAACGCAAACCTGCCACTTAGTGCAAATCAGTATCAGCTGCTTCAGTCTCAACTGATGACCAATAAAAAGGTGTCTCATTACCAAGGTGCTCAGTTTCTGCGTTACATTTCTACTTCCAATTATTATACATGCTGATGGACTTTTTAGATGAGAAAAGCTTAGAAACATAGGCACTGATATACAACAAAAATCTAACAAAGATCCACATCAGTGACTGAAGATCATGTCACACCACAAAATTATGATCCTAGATTTACTTTCAGTTCCTAAAAGACAGGAAGTCAAGAAAACAGAACCCTCTACAGACTGTATTTGTGTGTTAACTCTAGTCTGGTTTCAAAATCAATCAGCTTGCTCTCCTTCCTTTCCGGTGATTGCTGAGAACACCAGCCTCGACAGTGAGAGGTGTGTGTAGAGAAACGACACATGGAGGCATTGTTCCTTTTAATTTTTTAGCTGTTTCTCGCAGCATGGATGTGTGTTGCCAAGAAACATGACTCGCAGGCACCTCTCAACCTGCAGAAAACAACTGCAACATCACCGCGTCGCTCATATGCACTTCATGAAAGCATCAGATGAGGAGCCTCCTATAGAAGTGTGCATGTCGTTAGCTATTCACAGAGGTGTACCATTTGATTACATAACTCCACTTGGTTTAATTGGGGGATTTTGGATTTTTTAGACAAATAGAAATTCAGCCTCTCAGACAAGATCACAATTTTTTTTCCATTAAGTCAGTCCAGGTGTCAAAATTGGCGTATCGATTTCAATCTCTTTGATTAGCTGTGATATTTCCATCTCCCTGCTTTATAATCTAATCATGCAGTCAAAACAAACAGAATGACAGGTAGGAAGCTTCATGTCTGGCATCTTAAGCTTTTTATAAAAGATGTTTTGCAGTTTTCTGCCGGCAGGAGGAAAATGCATTAGTCTAAAAGTGCATGGCAAAGGCTCTGAAAGTCGGCCCTGTTCTCAGTAAAAAAATAAATAAAAAAGAAGAAGCAAAGAAGCAGTAAAGTCAGCGCAAACAGAAACATGCACATCTGCCTTTGGAGATGAAGGGAATCGACGCTGTCTTGCCTGGCAACAGCACATATTTTGGCCTTTTGACAACAGACGCGAGACTGAAGCAATCTTCAGCGGCTGCATTTCTATTTACTTCAAAGGTCATCAATTCAGGTTTTGCAGGTAGAGTGGAAAGCATGAAAGGGTTAGAGTGCTGCTCGTCGTGGCACGAGTCGGCCCTGAAGAGATATGAGACGCTTGGTGTGTGAACACACTGCCGTGTGCCCAAACAGGGATGAACTCATTAGTTTACATCTGTTAATAAGTAAGGGATAAGTAAGGGATTACAAGTATTTGTAAAACACATTTTGGCTGTCTTTATTGATCACTTCACAAACTCTAAATTCATAACCATCCATTTACTCATTTTTATAATTCGGCCATCTTTCATCTCCCCAAAATCTATTACCTCTTTATTGTCTCTCCAAACTTCTATGCAGTCATTTTACATAAAAGATCTCATTGGTCACTTTATTAGGTACACCTGTTCAATTGCTTTTTAACACAAAAAGCTAATCAGCCAATCACGTGGCGGCATCTTAATTGATTTAGGCCTCTAGATGTGAAGTTGACTTGCTGAAGTTCAATCTGAGCATCAGAATGGAGAAGAAAGGGGATTTAAGGATATTAGTCTGAGTATTTTAGAAACTGCTTAAATCTGCAGTAATGTTTTGGAGATATGTGATTTAATTATCCTGTTATATAATAAGAAAAACTTTTTGAGTGAGCTAATGTTCCATATATATCATCGAAATAAGATCATAAAGAACAGTTATGAAAGTTACATTTTATATGTATATATCGCAACATCTCCCTTCAGATTTTGAATACTGTGCTTTTTTTTTTTTGGGAAAAAGGAACTTCTAAAACGTTCATACAGAGAACGAGCGAGATGTATTTTGTCGACAGAACATTTCTTTTTCTCTGAGATAACACAGTCCTCTGAGACGGCTGTTGGACCATTGTTTTTTCCTCTCTCCCAGGACTGGATCACACATGGCTGATAAATCAATAACTTTCCCATTTTTTAGTTCCTTGAAACAGAACAAGTACAAAATAAATGGATTAAATTGATTTTTAAACCTGAAGATTAATTAGAAATGCACGAAGAAGTGTTTTATTTCAATAAAAAATGCTCCATCCCTGATGAATGGTGGGTTCTTGTCTTTGCTAGAGGACACAGGATGATGAAACACATCTGTCTTTCTTACATCTCTACCACTCAGTCCAGGGCAACTGAAATATGGCTCTCATAAAGAACATTTGTCTTCACACCTGCCTATAGCCTGAAACATTAAAAACTATCTCCTGTGAGACTCTGAGCTTTGTGCACTTTTTTCCTCTTGCAGTTCTGTATAGGAACAATTAAAAATATCTGAATTAAACTTAATTGGATCATGGTTTATTCGAGGCCAACAACACAATGATTAATTTCTACGTAGGATAAAAGAATCCATATTTCAATCAGAGGCGACCCCGTTCCAGTCTTTACTCATTTGTGAACGTATTTGTCAATCTAAACAATCCTGTGCTCCTATTGGCTCAAATTGATCAAGTTTCGCCCTCTCGTACTTGTCGATCTGTGAAAGGCCAAGAGGCTGTAAAAGGCGCCGCCCACCCAATTAGTCCCGCCCCTTTCCACCGGCGTTCAGTCGTGAAGTGGATTGACTGTGCAGCCTTGCTATGTGGCGCGTGAGTATACGGGCAGGGACGGACCGGCTGCGGTTCTGATTTTGCGCACATACAAACAAACCCGGAAGGCTCTAGAGCAAGGAAATCCAACTGAGGGGACTTTTACAACCGTACGGACCGGAGAGGGAGACGGGAGCTCCGGCTGGAGGAACGCGCTAGCGAAAACCAGCCGACACCGCACTCAGAAATGGCGGAACACCACGCAGCCAGTGACGGCAAGCACAAAGCGTCCAGCAATTCCGGGAGCTCGGTGCACGGGAACAGCCGACCGGGCGCCGGAGGTGGAGGAGGGGGCAAAGGAGGCCTGTCTGGTGGGCTGACACAGCCAGCTGGGTGGCAGTCTTTACTGTCGTTTAGTATTCTCTTTTTGGCCTGCCTGGCAGGATTCAGCTCCAGACTTTTTGCTGTGATCCGGTTCGAGAGCATCATCCACGAGTTTGATCCATGGTAAGCTAGCAAAACGATTTCCACAGATTAGTTTCTTGTTATGGCAATGAGAGAGATTGAAATCACCCCATGTGATATATTTTAAATCAAATATTGCATAAATGTAATATTTATTAAGTTCATTTTTAACGTTGTTGCTTAAACTGCAATGTTAAGTTTGTAACTTTATTTAGTTGCTCATTTAGTTCATATTTAACTTCCCCTAGCGAGAATAAACTAATGTTTTGCTGATATTGTTCAATACAATGGTTTTATGGCTGTTGCCCTTGGCACAGACTCTTTGAATAGCGGGGTCAAAGGTAGGTGTACAGTCTGCTCGTGGGACCTGACATTTATTGTGGTCATCCGGGTCTTTCAGCCTCCTAACTAGTCTGGTTTGACTGCTGCTGTTGGTTTTTATCGCTCCACTTAAAGAAGTCTCATCCGTAGAGACAACTTTATTGCAGATTTGGGAACGCAAACGTTGATAACTGAGCCAACCTGCTCCTCTGCTTCCGATCATGTGTGTAGTTCACTGAAAACTCAAATGGAAGTGACTGAATTAAAGTGGTTAATCAAGGATTTTATGAGGCTGGGTGATCGATATGATTGATTGAGGCTGTTTATCCAGCAGGAATAGATTTCCTCCGAGTTTTAACACATTTTGGTGCTGATTTTAGTTAGAAGGGAATTCCTGCTAGTAATCACAGCGGGCTGTTAAGGTGGAAGCCAACTGATCCGGTCTAGCGAGTTTGTCATCACAATGTAGGATTATTCTGCTTTGTAACGGAGTCACATGGGCTCTCAAGTGGCTGACTGGTTGCGCTGTCATCCCCCCTCTGTTTCCTCTACTCTGTGGCTTTCAGCCAGGCGACATGACTGATGCATTCATTTATTAATTTTCAAGGACAGGTGCTCCCTCCCGTTCAGGGTGACACTTATTTTCAATTATGTTGATAACTTGATTGCATTTTATTGCCAAGGCCAGGGTTTAAGGCTGTGAGAGGTTTCCTATGGTTCAGGTGAGCTTGATCCTCATTTAAGACTGATATTTGCCAGTGATCCTGTGTAACTTCAGTGTCATTCTTTTCTTTCTTTTAAGGAATGAAGGTGGAGGAATTGGTACATATAGTATATTATCAATGGCATTTTGCTCTACTTTATCGTAGAACATGAAGCTGCCTTGCTTCTGTGTGAGGCTGTAAAGTGGCACCAGTTTCCACAGCTACAGAGCTGTGCAGCGCTTTGGCAGCATGTCACAGAAAAAGAGCGCAAAGACATCCTTTGATATTCAAAAGTTTAGAAGGCCTTGCAGCTACGAGAAGTCTTCACATGTTCTCAAAAAAAGTTTTTTTTGAGGACGCCCAAAACAAAGCAGTGCCTCTTTGAATCTGTCAATGGGAGACAAAAATATGCAAAACTATTAATTCAGCTGCTAATAAACTACTGTAATAATAATATAAAAACAATAATGCTAGGAAGTGCATCTAGTACCTCACTGAGCTGTGGACAGTTGGAGAGTTCACACAAAATTGCAAGAAAATGTGCAGATTTTCTTGTAATTTTGTGTGAACTCTCACTAAATTGGTAGTTTTTTTTTTAAATTGATGGGTCACATGGGGCTAATAATGCAAATTAAAACAAATTTCAACAGTCATGTTTTGCTACTGCACATAATCATCAGAATAGATGGACTATAATTGTTCCACGTCAATATTTATAGTCAACGCATGTTGTTTTTAATGTATTTATCTTTTAATTCCTTAAACCTTTCAGCCAATTAAGGGCCCCCATCACCACCACACACACACATGCCACTAGAGAGCACTGCACACGCTGGTTGAGTTCCCATCCCAGTTATCAGTCGGCTCCACCCTTCCGCTCAGGCAGCAGTTTAAAAAGTATCTTGGAGGAATTTGCATTTGCTTTGGTCACGAGTGAGCCAAATTCATAAAGTTTTCATAGTGTGGGAGTACTTCAAGATTACTGACAATAAAAGGTAGTTTGTTTGCTCTGCATGGTGTCTTTGGCTCATCACAGCAGTGGAGGCATACCGGAGCTGTTACTGATGATGAACCAACTGTTAAATGCACCATGTAAAGTTAGACTGCTGTATTTCTGCTATATTTTCCAGTGAATCAATGTTTTTAGGTAGCTTTTAGACTTGAAATAGGGCCCATGTTGGATTGATTAATGCTGCTTGTTTGTATTATGTGCATTAATGCCAAACAAGGTAAATGATAAAGTAAGTTAAACCTCCCGTATCAAGCTAAACGTACTGTATCATTCACTTCTGCCCATTTTAAAGACATTTATTATTGAACTGCCACGCTACATTACATAGCACTGATGCTATGTAAACAGCCAGGCTACATGTAGCTGGAAGTTAACAAAAGTTAATCTGTGTATCTGTAGCTGATTCCGTGTTTATCCTCTAGAACTTCCTAATAATTAGTCGTTCAGAATAATGAAATATATAATCAGAGGTTGCATGGTGGCACATTTAGTAGCACTGTTGCCTTGCAGCAAGAAGGTTGCAGATTTGAATCCTGGTTGTGGTATTTCTCTGGCTCCCCCCACAGACCACAACATGCCTGATAGGTTGTTTATATTAAGTTGCTTTGGATAACGGTGTCAACTAAGAAAATAAATTAGTTGTCAGTGGCAGCCCTACAACCATGCAAGTTTTCATCTTTCAATTTAGTCACAAATTCTCCCTTTTTGGACTAAATGTATTCACTATTTTGTCCCCAACACCTCCCAAAGTTGTCTCACATATATCCCACTTTCAGACTCCTAGAAACTAAAAAGAGTTCCAGACTCCTGCAACAACTCTGATAATTCTGGCAAGAAATTTGACTTGCAAATTATTATAATGTGTCCAAAATCCCACCAGCGTGACGGCAAGGCCCTGCAACTCATAAGGAAAACACAAGAGGTTCACACACAATGTCACAAAAATTTTCAAGACATTTAGGAAATTCCCTCATCTGTGCTGTTTGCAGCTTATCGTCAACAGTCAGATACTTGCTCTAGTTTGTCAGAAAACCTTTTCCACATCAAGTCATTGTCATATTGTTCAAACATTAGGAATCTGGAGAATTCTGAAGTGTTTTAAATTACATCTTCTGTAGAATATCAATAAATCTGGCTGACTCTGGCTTTTTATGATAGTTTCATCATGCATATTTTATTTTTTTGTCATTAGCTTTCTTTGTACTTGCACAGAAAATGTGTAAGTTGTGCTCCCTGCTTGGAAAGGACCTTCAGTCTCAAACACTTTATTGGTGCTGTCATTGTGAGATGCTTTCTTTTTGCACAAAGCTTCAAACTCTTTGCAACTAAGCGTTGCATTAAACAAGCAAGCAATTTGCAGAATGAGGATTGGATTTAGCAGCCCTAAAACATAACGCATGTTCTTCAATTTGCAAGCACCAGAAGCTGATCTGATTCTGTCTAGGAGTGCCTGATGTCTTTTGACTGTTTTCTGGCTTGCTGATTTCAGTTATTAATATTTTTTTTTTCCCCGTTTCTCCGATTTTACTTGCTTATCTTTTTGTTTTCTTTCTACGATGGTTGTAATTAATTTCTAGAAGAAAATTGCGTTCTTACTTCAAAGTGTGGTTCATTTTCCTTAACCCAGTCCAAATTTATGCAGAAGCTTCTCAAGCAATTAGTCTGTAGATGGTTCCTGCTGAGAATAATGTGTGTAGATGTAAATGTGTCGCAGAGAAATGCCTCGAATCCCGCTGGTACAAATACCCCCATCTTTTTCTAAGTACCAGTATTTGCCAGGGTGCTACTGGTGCCTCAAAAGAGAAGAATTTGTTCTGGCTCTCTGAACGGACTTTTACATGACGACTATCCTGCTTGTAGAGCTAGCTGGACAAAAATTTAACTAGTCTGAAAGCTGTATGCTGAGGCTCAAGTGTGGCTGAAAGGAAAGTTTTTCTTGGAAGCAGTTTTTTCTTTTCCACCTCTCTGCTCTTACACAGAAAACTGCAGACCTGAAATATTCTAGAGATGTTCCAGAGAGAAATCTTAGCATTTGCTTCCAACATTTTCTTGGCTTTTCCACCCAGCTCTGTACTAAAATGTCCAGGACATCAGCGTGCAAGACAATGTGCAATTAGAGCAGCATGTCTCTGTTGCTGCGAGTTAGCGTGCGTGCATGTTAAGAATTGATGCCTCATGCTTTTATCTGCTGACCTATATTTTTATTTCCACTCGATTGTGTTTATGGATACATTCAAATAGGGCTGCACAATTAATCGTTAAAAAATCGTGATCTCAATTCAGACTTGTATGCAATCTCATTTCCAAAATGACAACAATTCTTAAAAAAAGATGACGATTGTACCGCATTTGATCCGGGATGTAATCTGCATGAAAACGAGCGCTCCCTCTTTCTTCCTCAAATGAAAAAGTTCAAAATTGTTATCATTGTTAAAATTATTCGAAGGTTGTGTACATAAGAGAAGACAAGGGAGACATTTATTGTTTTTATGTGCAGGTAATAAGTGCAATAGATATTTATATTGGAAAAAAATCATGAGAGAATTGTGATCTCAATTCTAAGCAAAAAAAAAAAAAAAAATCACGATTCTCATTTTATCCAGGCTCGTGCAGCCTTACATTCAAATACACATAGCGTTGATATCAGTACAAAAATGGCCAACGGGGAGCCTCATCCAAGATTCTTGACATGCTGTAAATAAGAAAAAAAGCAGTGATTAGATTTACACAACGTACAGTTTCATCATCCCCCTCCTTCACACTTCATGCTGTTAGAGCTCATCTCCAGTGGAAGATTTCCCAGTGTGAAGTGTATATCTGTGTAAAAAAGATGTATATAAAATCTGCGCCAAACTACCTGAATGTTCTCCTGAACATCTCTGGGGTCGGTGCGATAACGGCTTAAAAAGCCTGTTGGATCATGGTTAACCGTTGTAAATTACAGCTGGTTAAAGTTGCAAAATGGTATCGTACTACATCATGGACAGAGCAGCAGACAAGTGTTTGTAAAGCTTTTTCAGGGGGTTCATTTAATAGAGCTTCTTTATAGCCACTTTTTTTGAGTGTATATTTGTTTGTTTAAGCTGCATGAGTGCAAATATAGGTTAAGATGGCTTTGGAAAAGTGCCTGTGTAATTAAAAGTGAATTAGCCGTGTAACGCTGTTGTCTGGCACGCTTACACCTGGATGCAAAGTATGCAGTCGGGTTCAAGATTGTCCAAGTGAGACGCTGCAGCCAGATGCTGCACAGCTATCAGCTACTTTTCAATATGATCAATAATAATACATTTCTAATCTAGTTTGGAAAGATGGTATAATTTGTGAAGATGCAATAATACCCACCATCATAGGTTTATAATGTGACCTGAAAGCTGTAGCACAGTTGATTGTGATTCTGTGACCTCCATATTTCCAGAATATAAATCCAATACTTTACATAAAATTTCCTTCAGTTTGGGATTGTCTGAAACATTGCTGCTGACCCGTGATGAAGACATTTTTATTATGGTGTTTTAAAGAAGACTATCCGTCTGCAGTTAAGGTTATGGAGCTGGTAAAGATGGCGGAGATTTATGATATAGCTGCATGTAAAACTCATGCCAGCCAAGTTTGAAGTGTGGGTGTAGTTACTTCAGGGTAAAAGGTCACATGGAGGTTAAGGTAAGGGCAAGTGGGATTGTGCTTCTTGCACCATCTGTTGCTGTAGTATCTACCATCTGCACACTTTCTCACTGTACAACAGTATTAAGCCCAAGAGCTATTGGAAGAATGCCGAAAGAGTTTTGTAACACAAAGCAGTGTTTCTGCTTCTTATTTCAGCTCATCAACTTGCCAGGCTGTGCTTATCCATCTGCCTCCCTCTTTGTTTGCTAAAATTTGGTGCGTCTTATTATAATGTCTTTTAAAAATCTAAAACATTTAACAAGCACCATCATTTAAATCTCCTCCTCCTTTTTCACTTAATTTTTCATTCATCTTCCTCCTCTTGGTCACTACTGGGTCATGAAGGAATTGGTTCAAATAGACCCCTATACTTTTGTCCCCTCTTCTACTTCTTCCAGCTTATTTGAAGGGACCTCAAGGCATCCTCAAGCCAGCTGAGAGGAACCATCTCTCCAGCAGGACCTGGGTCTGCCCTCAAGGCCTCCTCCCAGTGGTAATTGTTCAAAACATCTTTCTAGGAAGGCGATTGGCAGACATGCTTACCAGATGCCCAACTAACCTAACTGCTGCTTTCCATAATGAGGAACAGCAACTTCTTCGAGGTATTTTGTAGTATTTTGTAATTTCTGTTCTTACCGTCTCGTTCTTTTGGTCACTTCCTATAGTTGATGATGAGGTGAGTTTCAGAATGTAGATCAGCGGTTTCATCTTTCAGCTCACTTCTCTTTTTACTATAACACTATTACAGAGTTGTCAGTATCAGTTTTTCGTTCTGTTGAATAAAGTGTGTAGTGCTTTGTTACCACTGTGGATCATTGCTTTAGACTTGAAGGTTCTTGCAAAGACCGTTATTATTTTTACTTATTTTCTATTGGATATTGACCACAAAACTGAAGGAGTTTGATTTTTAAAGCAACACTTAGACATGCCCTTATGGTATTTTTATCT
>SSNR01000012.1:5211318-5239249 GCA_006937965.1 Callopanchax toddi
CCCCCCCCCCCCCCCCCCCCCCACACCTCCTGCTGTTCTGGAATGTTGAATCACAGTTGTAAAAATAAATTTCAATATGCTCCTTGACTATGGAAAGTTGTTTTTCCATGATGAAGTGTTTGACCTTCACCTTAACCCACTTGATTGTGTTTTTTGTTTGTTTTGTAAGAATCAACAACTGATCCAACTTTTTCTGCTGCTGCAGTGTCAAAATGCAAACATAACATCTAGATTTTTAAACACAGCTTCAATTATGTCAAACTGACCCCAGTCTTTTCATGTTGATATCTCACTCAGACACTGACCTCCTAAATGTCAGAGCCAAACAAAGAAAACTTGGCACAGAATAAGTGAAATATTTAAGCATTTACAGACCAATAAAACAGTTGGAGCCTTTATCAGCCTTCTGCTCTGTTTTTATTCTCTTAACTCTCACTGGCAAGTACTAGCCACTTAAAGCCGCACTCTGGATTATTTCAGCAAGAGAGCAGTTTTTGAATCTAGCGTCCAAAGGCTCCTCCTCAAAACATCTCGACACGCGCGTCCGGTTGCGTGCGCGCGTGCACACAGCGCATATACTTCGGGCATAAGCTGTACAGCTCAATGTGTAGGGTTTAATCACTCACAGTTCATAATCTTATTCCAACACTACGAGGGTCTGATGAGCCCTCTCTGTTCCTGCTGCTTCTGATATTAGCTCTGTTAGCAGAGAGCTGCTGCTGGACTCTGAAGCTGAACTTGACTCGGCCCTGGATGAACTTTCTGACCAAAATAAACGCGTAATCCTGTCAAACCTTGCCATTATGTGAGGTGGAAGGTTTAACAATAAAAATAAATCCATCTTTAGCTGGGGAATGGGTAGGGTTTTAGTAGAAATGAGCTGCGAGTCCTCAGTGAACGAGACGGTAAACAGAGAAACACACGGAGCGTCCTGTACGACAGTGCCTCCTACTGGTACAGGTTTGGTCGATGTGCGTGCATGTTGAGAGAATGCAGAAATTTTAATTTCATTGGCTGAAAAATGTCGGCGGCAAGAAATAATGGAAAGGGGTCTCTAGGAGGAAGGAGGGTCTTCATCAGAATGACAGATGTTGTGGAACTCAACCCATAGATCATAGTTTAGACCTGAAATATCATTTAAAACATTTAGAAAACTTGGATACATAGAAAAATAATCCAGAGAGCCGCTTTAAGTGTTTATTCTTGGTCAGTTTTTTTTCCTCAAATCTCATTATCTTGAGTACTTTTGCCGTACCTGCTAATGTATTCATTATGGCAAAAACGTTTCCTTCATTTAAATGTTTCCAAGCTTCATCAAGTAAGCAACACCTCTGAAAAGTGTGGTTTTTATTTAGTTGTTTCCATGGTTTTGTAGAAAAAAAACCAAGTTGTTGCTGGCCTAAAAACTTAACTTGTGAATTGTGGTTTCTCAGCAGCCCCAGTTCACATCTGAGCCTGGGAATGGGCATATTGAATGTCAAGTGTGCCATCAAAACAAGAATCACAAGGTTTTAAGGTTCACACGTTCTCTAGCACTGCTTTAACACCCGAATGTCAGCAGTTTCACAGAATCCTTATACGACCCTACAGTTTTACTTTGACACCAGTTAACACCTTAGGAAGGATGTTGCAATGTTTCTTACAAGTTTAATGAATTATTCTTTACTGTTGAAAATCGCCAAGTACTGAGAAAAAATATATTGCTACAAGAAATGTAGCACCTCGTTTTTATTATTTTGTCGTGTTGATGTAGAGGTATGAGCGCCTGTGTAGTGTTTGTTTCACACACACAACCACACACTTTACTTTGCATGTTTCTCATAAGATGCCATTTCTCCCATCTCGAATCAGACGATTCTCTTCCTTTTGATCGATCTTCCCTCCAGTTAACTTGTTTTAAACTGTGATTCTTGTTTGCACCACTGGATGGGTAACACGTGCAAATAATAATGTCTAATTTTACGTCTAATTTCTGGCATACCATTATGTATCTGGTGAGTCATGTCCCAGCATGCCCCAGAACCAAGACTCTGCATCATCTCACAGATTCCATCTTAATTATTAAACCAGACTAGGGCTACCATTACACTAAATCCAAGTTCACATTGGGCAATTTTCTGCCGTTATAGACAATCTTTCGTCATGAGAACATTGTAGGGAATATCTCTGGTTGTGGGCTTAAATTGACAGTTTGTGTTCATGCCCTGTGACCATTTCACTGATGCAAGATCTTCCAGTATCGTGACCAAAGATTATCTGCAACAGATATCAAACACTGAAGGAAAAGCTACGACCAGGATTTACAATTAACCAATAGGAGCACACCCAGACGGTGACGCAACTATGATGAGCCCAATCAGCTCAAAACATACTGGAGAGTACGTCGTGGGTAAAATGTTATTTATATATAGTGCCTTTCAGATACAGAAAGACATCACAAAGGCCTTTACAACACAGATGAAATCAGGTCAAACAGTATAAACAAAATAAAATGCATTGGTATAAAATAGTAGTATAGACAAAAGTATAAACAAAATCAAATGCATCTACAAATTTATTGAGAGAAATCCTGATTGAACAAGTAAGTTTTCAGCTGTTTTTTGAAAACCTCCAGTCAGCAAAATGAAGATGCATTCCTACAGTACATGGAGACAGATGTCCTTTGTTTCATCCTTTCCCTCTTATTATTCAGAATCCAACAATAATGGTGTAAAAGTGAGCACTTCGTATCCATTGTTCTGTTATTTCTGTTCCCTATTTGCGCTGCAGCGCCTGTTTGAAATTTTATTGCATTCAGTACGTTTACAATAACACAGCAAGGAGTCGTATAGTGTGGCATGTAATACATCTTCCATCGTAAAGAGTGACACGGTTGGTACAGTCTCACATTGTGACAGGTACGAGTCCTTTATGACGGCCAAAGATTTCCCAGCGTGAACTCGGCTTTACGTTCTATCGGTTATTCTGTCAACTAATTTAATAACTGAATAATCTACATGATTCATTTCCCTCCAGGAATCCAAATCAGTTTTTTTTTTTCCCCCAACAGTCAGCTTTGGAATTTATTTACCACAATCAAAAATGTAAATAAAGACAAAGTTAAACTCCAGCATGGCACAAATAAATAATAATAAAAAAAAGTTTTAGAAATATAAAAGTCTGAATATTGAGTAAGTTCCTAATGTCATATATGTTCACACATTCTGGTATTCTGTTAGATATAAAACTAACAGAAAATGAGTGAATTTTATGCATTATAAAGGAAAACCTGGTCTGATTTTAAATTGCATTGAGCCCTTTAACATTATCTGCACAATAAATGTCTAAAACTGGAAGAAGTAGCAGGGACTTTATAAATGAAGCCTGTACAATAACACTTTGCAGCACAGCGTTAATCTATCAAACGTGGCCCAGATTCTGGTCCAGAAGTTCATTAAGACATTTCTTCACAGGAGTACGTAGCAGATGGGTGAGGCATTAAACTTCATGTGCATGTTGCAGGTTTATAAAACTTAGTGGCTGGATGCTCGGCGTGCATCAAGCTTGTGCTGCTGTGGTAAACCAAAGACACCCGACAGAGCTAACAGACCACCATTTTGTCGTCAGCACTTGAAGTACTTTAGTCTCTCTTAACTTTTGAAAACTTTCTTAACTTTTGGCACTGAAGCAAATGCAGATTCTGCTTTATTCATTGGCCATGATGGTTTTGAAACGGCACATCTTAGCAGTGTGGAGGATAAATCATTTGACTCCTGCAGTTTTTATCATCTAAAACAATGTTACAATCCGATAAAGTAAATGGTTACTGGGTGTTGTTTTTAGGTGTAGGGTTGATATCATGGTACTGTTTAAGCTACTCAAGCATCCCTTCCTCCACCCCACTGTACTCGAGACAGTTGTGCCCCCCCCTTCCTGCCTTTGAAGTCAAAATTTCGTCCATGCAACACTTCCTGTGCCGAGTTGACATTACATTGACGTGCAGATGTAGGTCACTCGGAATATAACTATTATTTATTGGGATCAAAGCAGCTCTTTGTTTATATTAATTAGGCGCACGCTGACATTTAAATGATATATTTGCAATTTATTGTTTAGCCCTTCTAGGAAGTATCACTCCGAGTACCTCACCGCTTCCTTGACACTTCCAGGTGATCTATAAAGTACTACTTCATGACAAGGACCATTTTCTGGGCTAAACTTCTACCCTGATATTCGTTTTTTGTGTGTCTAGTCTAGTATAACCTAAAGAGGTTATAAATTGCCCCAGAAGGCGCCATTGTTCTTGAAAATGGACCCTGAAGTGTAAATGGTCCTTGTGATTATTCACAGCTACCTTAAATCACCTCCTTGACTCAGGTCACCCTCCCTCTAGTCTTCCCACATTAACATTTTTTGCCTAATTGACATGTCCAAACTATATTTGTGTGAGAGAGAGATGCCATCAGCAGAATCAACCTTCAAATTAAATGGATGTTTCTCATATGAAGATGCATTCTTAGAATTGTGATGTCAGGTTCCTTGTTTAAGAACCATCCTGACTCTCTGTAAAGGCACTGAGAATAAACTATAAAACTATTAACCTTTTAAAAACTTTACATTTCTGAAAACTTTCTAATCCTTAGATTTGTTTGCCTGCTGGATGTGATTTTGAAGGACATAAGTAAATTATCAGTTTGTCCTTCACTCTTTATTTCAAAATCTCTGCGTACTAGTTTCTTTCTCCTCAGTCAGAAAACTTTATGTCAAGCTTCTGGTGATTAACCGTCTCCCAGACAGGATCTCCCTGAGAACCAGTGTCAGACAGAGAAGTGAGGATTGTAGATCTGCATTCTGCTGCGTATGTGGAACGGAGAGTTACAAATCTGATCCAAGCCGCCTCGGGCGTGTGTACATGTGCAGAAGAGCTACTTCTGGATGGAAGCCGCATCAGGCCTGAGGAAGATGGTACAAAGAGAGGCACAGAAAACCAGTTTTCTACCAGATGTAGGTGCTCGACTCCACAGTCTCGTTTACGTTACAGAGAAAAAGATTTACTATCCTGAATTTTATTTTATTTTATGAGGTGCGTGCCAACAGTTTAAACATCTGCAGGATAATTTCTCATGACCGAGTCTTCTTTGCTCACAGCTCCTGTTTTGATGTTCTTCGCTTTGCTGTAGATAATATGACAAGCTGTGCATTCAGTTTTTCAGCAGGCTTTTCTGGGCAACTGTTCAAGACATTATACAGTATAGAGGTGAGAGGCAGTGGTCGATTCACTCGAGCTGAACGGAGAACAAGGCTGCCACAGTTTCCAGCCCCTGATTTGCCTGTGAGCCAGTGCTGCTGGTTGGGCTTTGCTTAACCAAACAGAAGGTGCTTATCATGAACTTCAAGGCCCCAACAAATAATTTAGAGGCTAATGGCAGAGGAATAAGGACAATATATTAGCATCAATAATTATCTTTTAATTATATGTGGCACCACTTACTCCATAAAAACCTTTTTTCATGAATGCAATATTAAATTAGATCTTTGTTTATTATTATTATTATTATTATTGCAGTGTATTGCATAAAAATACAATGCCAGTTTTTTTTATCCTGTACTGCCCTATTTCTTTGTAATGTTTAATATTGGATCAGGACCTGAAGCAGGCCTTGAAGTTGGCCCAGAAACAAACCTAGATAGCAGAACTAAATTTATCCCCCCTGTTCTCATCTACAGCAAACGCACTACATTGGTGTGTTGCCATGCAGCGTAGAAAATAAATGCCTGGTTGATGCTGCTTTTGTCAAGCTGTTTGTTCTGCGCCTTCATGGGCGTTTTGATGTGATTGTTGTTCCATGACCATCCGGCCTGCAAAACCCACCCGTCCAGGGAAAAACAGAAGGAGCAACGTGTCTGCTCATCAAAAGCAAGACTATAATTGAAGGCATTTGTTTTAATGCCTATGAGAGGGAACTTTCTTCTGCTTTGCTGCTGCGAATTCTCTATGCATCAGCAGTAACAGCAGCGTGTAACTGATTAGCAGTGAGTTCTGTTTGGGGATATTTCGGCACCACTTGAACATTCCTGAGAAACATTGGACCACTTCAACCCTAAACTTGTGATCCAGTGTTTCGTTACGGATTCATTGATGACGTTGCTCCTCTCAAAAAGGAGATGACCAGTCAGAGGAGGTTGGCTTCTCTGTATATTTTAAAATGATGAAAGAAACTGGTGTTCCACTAAGTTGGAAGAATTAGAGAGCCTGCCCTTTGCAGAGCTAGAACTGAATATTATTCACTGTTAATGAAGGAGAACAACCCTTGGTTTCTTTATAGTGCCGTTGCCTACAACCCCATGCACGCTCAGAGTGGGAGGATTGGATTGAAGTGAATGTTTGACACAATCTGATGGTTTTATTAGAGAAGCATTATTGGCATTTTATAATCTACTAAAATTACAATAGGAATTTGCACCTATAGTTGTGAGATATGACTGTGAATTGATGCTATTGCATTGGATTGTTTTTTCTGTAGGATATAATTGTGCAGACGGACCTTAAACATTGTTCCAGTATCATTGCTTTCTCCTCTACTTTGTTTTTGAAGTGGATCTGGACGCCCTCTGGGTGGTCCGGGGAAGACGTGGGGCGGAGAGAACAAGGAGGATCTGTGCTTATACATCCCTGTCCTCTTACTGACAGAAGTCAGCATGCAGCTCTGTGGGCGAGTGCACCTGCATACTGAGAAGAGAAGAAAGGAGCAGTGAGAGAAACAGTGGTAGGATGGTAGGAGGCAAAAAAGGAGGACAGAAAGAATGCCTGCCAAGCATTCGAACTGAGGGAGGTTCTGGTGGTGAGGCCAAATAGATAGATAGCATTGTTCCAAAAACTGCTTCATCAGTTTGTGTGTTTTCATGTAAATCACAGTATCTGTGTGTTTATTGTTTGATATAAGGAGCATATAGCTGAGTTATTATTCTGTCAGTTTCTGCCTCAGGTTAAACTGAATATCTCCATGAGCTGATGGACTACTTAAAGCAGAGCCCATTTAATAAGATCAGCTGCTTAAAGCATCTCTGAAGACTTACTGAATAGTTGAAATAGCTCTGCTCGGCTTATTGTTGAGTAATTTCTCTCCTTTCAGTTTAATCCAGCTAACATTTTACAGAAACTCCTTGAAATTCCCAATTTAACACTGGCAGAGAAGCTGTGTGCTGGCTTAAAGAAACCCTAAAGTAAAAATACCTGTTTAGTCCACATTTTGGTAACTTGTGCAAATTGTTGTTTTGGTTCTCTTCCAATTAAGCTTGTAATTGATTATCTTTAATTGCTACAGCATGTTGATAATTAAGATTTCTTTGATTAAACCTGTGGTTGGTTCACCCAGATGCAGAGAAATGCAGACTCCACATATAAAAGCAGTCCTAGTGGTTACGTTGGTAAAGTTTCCTATGGTTAGCTTTACAGTTTTAAAATGAATGTACTCTTAAAACCACATTTGCTAACTGAGCTATTTAAGGGCTTTTCACATGTCTAGTTTTCCTCTGGTCTGAATCGGTTCATAAATTTAAGTTATACGTTTTTCCTGTGGTTTTTCCACTCAGGGAAAACTGCAATAAAATCAAATTTTGTCACGTCGAAGTTTGCATCAAATGTTAAAGCAAGGCTGTTTTAAGTTTGTCTGCACAATGTGGGGAAAGAAAGTCAAAATGATAAAAGAACGTTGGGTCAAATAAGTTGTTTTAGGTGTTTAAAAATGAGGTGTTCTCAGTTTTATTTGTGACTTCAGATTTCTCTTGTTGTAACTGAATGTCATGCTTCTGCATTTACTTGATAGAACAGCTAAAATATGTGGCCAGCTAGCATCTTTATTATCCTTCTTGTGTCGGTTGTACACACACAACTGAGACGAAACTTCAGGCAAATAACTGACGCTTAACAAAACAATCAAAGAAACCCTGATAACGTTTGAACATCATTGAATTAATTCACTTGTAAAAACACAACCCATTTTAATGCTGGGACTGGGAGCATTGTGTTTTTATCCTGCAGATGATAATAAACCCATTATTAAACCTAGGTACTGAACTCCTTGTCTAAGAGAGAAAATATGAGTTAAACGATTTACTAATAAAAAACCTAATAATGTAATAATGCTTCAGGCTCCACAATTTATGCAATAATTTCATTTTGTAACAGTACTTATTGCACATTTTAATATTGTTTAAAGCACCTTGATAATATTAATAATCATCATACAAAGTATTTATACAGTTTCATTCCTACTTGTAGTATTCTGCATGGTATATTCATCTGTTTTTTTCATGATTTGGAATAAACATCAATTTGTTTGCTAGATGTCTTTGTTTTGAAAGTGATTATGTTTATAATAATACCCTGCTCATTGTTTGCTCACCAGCGGGCATGTCTCCATTTTGGCAGCGTCTCATCTCTTGTTTTTCTGCTGCAGATGTGTCCATTGTTTAGCTTTTTTTGTGTGTCTTCATTTTCAACAATTCTTAGTAAGAGGATGGCTTTATTATCCCAGCGTAGCCACTGGGAAGCTCACCTGGTGTGACATTACAGATCATCGTGATCTGAGGACACGACTTTGTTTCAGGTTGAAGAAAAAAACCCAGCTGACTGCGAGGCAAGGACAAAACCAGCCCACAGTCTCATCCTGTTGATGCAAGGCACAGCCAAACGGAGGAGTAGTTGAAGGGATGAGTGGGTGAAAGAGGGCTCAGGGCAGAGGATGAGAAATGGCAGATGGATGAAAGGAGGGCAGATAGGACATGGTGACAGCTGGAATAGGTTGTCAAATCTATGATGGGCTGCTGAAAACGAGCCAGTGGGGGGGTGGGGTTCCACATCGTTGAGGTTATTCAGTTGACCAGCTGGCAGGTAGTCTGGTGAGAGTTACACCAGGTTTGAATAGAGCTGAGGGTATTGTAACAGAGGAGCCCACATAGGAGAGCTACAGATAAACGCAAAACCAAAGTCAGCCTTAGGGGTCATTCTTGGATTTTTCTGAATCATCGGAAGAATTAACAATTAATGTATAAATTAAATGTTTTCTCAAAGTTTTTTTGAATCTTTACAGGATCCAATTTAGTAATTATTGCACTTTCTTACCATCATTTCTTACAAATATATGTTTAAAGTCCTTATTCCAACAATTTTATAATAAAAAAAAACCCCTCTGAATGATCATTCAGCACTTACATATATAATCCAGTGTGAGACGGTTTACACCTGCGAGGATGGACCCGTCTCATTTAGGCTGTTGTGGATTATAAAACTAATGCAATTAAAATATTTCTGTTTTGCATATTTTAAAACAAATGCCTTCTAGTCATAGTTTGGCAGTTTTGACATTGAATGTGTTTATTAAAGAACAAAAATCAGTTCTGATTTCTGAGTAAGCCTGTTGTTGCTTCTTTAGCAACTTTATCCATTGTTCTCGGAATTCTCTTTGTGCCAAATTCAACAACTTGTTTTTTATGTTGAGCTGTAAATATTGTTTTAGGAGTTGCCAGAAAAGTCTTGGAAAAAGGGTTTTTCTTCCAGCAGCTGTCAGTTTCAGCCTTGTTCAGTCAGTGACCTTGTCTCCTCCAGCTGTGCATACAAAATTACTTCTAAGTTATTTTAAATGTTAATACAGCCGAAGTCAGAGCACCACAGCTATCGTCGGTCGTTTTGTCAGGTGTCATGGTTGTAAAATCACCAACTGCTGGTTAACAAAGGCCTAATGGCTCCATTTTTATCACTATTTGAGATTTGTTTTGAGGAACAGTTTTATTGATATTTAGATTTGCCCAGAGGACAGTGTAGGAAATGAGTAAAGTATTATTTGATGAAATACTATTTTTTATATATATCAGAAATACAAACACGTGGGCTGCTATTCATTATAAAGATACTGAGATAGGTCATGGCTCTGTCTGCACTTCCATTTAAATGGATATTTTCCCTCCACTTATGAAAATATATTCATCCACATTATTCTGACAAACTGTAGTTGCCCCACCGCGCCACTAGGTGGTGTATAAACAAACGGCTCTGAACCTCGCATCTACACAGAGGTAACAAAAACAAGAGTATTAAAAACACACCACACTAGACTGTTTTTAAAAAATCTGTTTTTTTTCCATCAAAACTTTGTGTTTGGATGGTTTGTTCTGTGAAAAAAAAAACCCTGTTTTTAAAAATATCTGGGGTAGTGTAGATAGAGCCTTAGTCAGTCTGCCTTTAAAGGGATATTTCAGCCACTTGTAAGTGTGATTCTGTGTAAAAGTAATGAATAATTACTACTTCACCCATTGCAGATGACGTTCTGAATTCTCTTTTTCCTCGTCGCGACCGATAAGCTAACAGCTGGTCTGAGTGCAGCCAAGACCAAAGTGTATTACAGTGTCTTGAAACGACTCTATTCTTCAGAATTTTATAGTGCCATATAAAATATACATGGTTTATAGATGGTCACATCGCCATCATTTTTGCATTACATAGTTCCTGCTGTTAGACCTGATCCCCAGATGCACTGGGAGGTCTGAATTCTGCTGCTGATGATATTTACACATAAAGTTTCAGCAATATTCCATGTAAATAACATTGTAATCGAGTAATGAAGTATTGATGATGTTTTAAAGGTTTATTAAACAACATTTGCATGAACGACTATAAAATGTTGGAAATTGGAGCGGTTTTATTTTGGCCCCAAAACACTTTGTTTTTCACTGTTCTCCAGCTAGCCGTTGGCTCATCATCCCTTTTGGGAAGCGATCAAATCCTAATCAGAGGACATTCTGGGACAGGCTTCTCTCGTAGAAACTGTGGGCATTGTTTGAATTCAGAAAACCTGCTGCTATAAAAAGTCCAGAACATGCTTTAAAGATTGCATGAGTTCTTTAGTAGCACCAGACAACTCTCAGAGCTTGAGTGCAGGCCATTAGATAAATGGTTTGTTTCTGCCTTAAAAACCTTTAAAACTTTAGTGACAGGGTAGCAATTTATCAGAAACATTTGACACACATTTGGTAGATTACTACAATGATGGCTGTTTTTACAAAGTTGACATTTATAGGTTTTCTTCTGTCACACTTATACTCTACGGTTTTACTCTCGTCTTTGTTTGCTATTGACACTTTCTGTGTAACATTTTCTTCATCACCTGTACAAAGGATGAGTAAAAATGCCCACTTGCCTCAAGGAAACAGTTTTCCAAATATTGTGCACACTGTCCTAAAGCCTCTTGTGCTTTATTATTTTTGAGTCCATTTACTTTGGGCTAACAGTCCAGTCAGCGTTGCTGCTCCGCATTTACTGTATTCTTCCTTTGCCACAAGGGCATTACACACTGCCAGTACTAAACTACAACATATGAAGCTGTGTTTTTCTTCACAATATTGGCTTAAATTCACTCGTATTCAACCACATGTCAGTTTAAAATGTTTTCTCATTTCACGTTCTGTCTCATTTTGCAGCTTTTCAGTCTGTGGAGACATGCCTGCCTACTCGTTTTGCCTCTTTTATGAATCCTTCTCCTGATCCAGCCAAGTCCTTCAAACACTTTTTTTTTTTTAATTAATGAATAAAATTTTGTTTCCCACGAGCTAGCTCCTACAACTTAATGTGTCCCTGAGACATGTAGCTCAGCAGGACAGGAAGACCTTTTCCTTCTATATTTTAATCAATGTCCCCACAGGCGTACTTCATGTCTGCTCTGGTCCTTCTGTATCCTCTAATCCAGAGTGGACTGACCCACATGAAACAAAGATAGTTTTTTCTTTTTAATCACTGATTTTCTTTGAAGTTTTCTGCTCTGATTTATTGTTCTCCTTTTTTGAAGCTTTTTTTTTGTACTTTTCTCAGTCATCCACTATATAGATGGACATAATAATGACGGCAAATCTCTCACATCTTTTTAGGCTCGTCAGGGGAAAATCTTCTGGGACTGAACGTGACAAAGTGAACGTATTATCCAAATTGGATGAGGACAGAATGTTTAAGAAAGCTTCATTTCGACTCTAATTGGAAGAAATATATATATATATATTCTTTTTCTTTTCAGTTTATTGTCCTAGTTTGTGCAAAGAAAAAAAACATTTCAAAGGAACTGTGCTGGAAAAGAGAATTTCTGGCTTGGTTTACCACTTCCCATCATTCCTATATCCACCGAGTCAACAATCTTTAAATCCTAAAGGCTCATTCTATTCTCATTTTGTCTTTTGGAGCTGCTTTGTGTTCTAAGAAATTGTTCTCAGAAAGATTAGTCATGGAAGTTTTCATATGTTTAACAAAAAACAGACAATTGAATTGGTTAGAGGGGAAAAAATGACTTATTTTATCAGCTTGTATCTTTTGTTGTTGTTAACAAAAAGAGCCTAGTACTTGTACAGCTGTTTCTAAAGGTCGCATGTTGCACAAAATAAAAGCTGACAAATGTTCATGTATGAAAACCTTAAGCAAAAAAGACAACATTTACAGTATGATGTACAAAAATCTAACTTTAAAATTGACAGCCAAAAGCATGTTTAGTTTTAATTGTTAGAGGTTAAAACAGTGGCCAATCTGTTTAATGAGGAGGTTCTTTTATGACATAAAATATATTTTATTACTTCATTAAGCAGCTCTTGAAATCATGAGATGCTGCATTTTTGTTTGTGTCAAAAGCTAAAAAAAATGTTATCATGAACATTTTTTTTAACATTTAAAAGATAAATGCTACTATAACAGCCAATAGTTGGGAAAAGATGTAATATAAATATAGGCATTTGAGTTATTATGAGTGCATTTAAAGAAAGTGACTTGTTTTTCATTTTCTCTCTATTGCTGCAGAACGGACTTGATAATGAGGAAGTGATAATTGCATATGGTTATGAAAATGATATCCTCAAAGTGGCTTTTTATTACTTAAGAAAAAGTGTGAATTTAGCTGAAAACTATTACTTTTCTGCTCATCTCTATTTGTGACGCTGTCTCTAGAAAATGTTTTTTTAGTTGTTAGTGACTAAATTAGCCACCATATCAGCAGTAAGTTCTTTTATAAGCCTTTTTTCACGCTCTGGTGATTGACGCAGCAATTTTCCTTGCTAGTTGCAAATGTTCACTTCAAAATGGCATCACCTTGAATTTGGCGAAGAAAAGCCTTCCTCCTGGCATGATGCTAACCTGTTAGCATTGAGCTGCCAGTTTTTGGACAGGGTTGAGGAGGCATTTAAATTTGTATGGTTTCTTTTTAAAACCGTGATAATTGATCGATGCCTAGTATCTTAACTGGTTGACGCTTATTGGGATAAATAATTTGCAAACTGTAAATAATTTACAAATCTTCAGTAGGTAGTTTACTTAAATCCTTTCTGTGACAACAGTTTTCCCCCCTGCTTTTCCTTCTCTGGTCTTTTGCGCTTGGCTCTCTTCAATTAAAGGCTGTAAAGCTACTGCAGGCCTTTGATGGTGTCATCTTCACTCCAAGAGTTGTTCATCTCAGCTTGTGAGTTTCAAAGCATATTTTTTAGTAGATGCACTCTTGCCAGTGAGATCAAGGGGGATATTTCCGACACTAAAAGGAATCCAGCTCCAAGGATGGCATCTCTCCATTGAAACGCTCCCAAAGCCCCATTAGAATACAGTATGCTGAGGAGATCATTAGGCACTTGATATGATTTTACTCAGGAGAAATAAATGACCCCAAACTTTCACATTTCCCTATCGGTATAGTTCCAGCAATTTAGCAATTACCACAAGTCATTAGAGTTTCATTTACTGTGACAGCTTATCTTGACCTTGAAACATATTCATTGAGTCCAAGTGGCTTTCATGCCAGCCAGTTTTGTTGGTTTCTTTTATGCATTCCGTTTTTTTTTTTTTTCCTTGAATATGTCTTTGCCATTCTTATTCTCGCACTGTGGACTAAACCCCTACATGACCTAAGTTATTCAGAGATGCATTTCAAAGCAAGATTGTCTTGTAAAGGGACCTGTCATGCTTTTAAATCTCACCCCAGTTGCTTAAGATGTGACACGAAGCTGAACCCCTTCACTGGTCTTAAAAATACATTCTGCGTATTTACTAGCTCCAACAATTTAAGGTCTTTGTGTGTGTTCTGGTTACTGAGCGTGTTGACACTCTTCACTGAGCGAAGCAGGAAATTTTCTAAGGAATTTAACTTTATAAAAACGGTCCCATGTGGTGAATTGCATGGTGTGAAATTGCTTGGGGGCTTTTCTGAAATAATGCTTGTTTCACTCTAAGAAGTTTAGGGCTGTTTAGTTTTTTAAATTATAAATAACCCATGTGAATCACAACACGGATATGAGCTTTTAAATGCATGCTTGCATTCTTGTTGCCTAAAGCTAACACAGTTATTATCATGCATCTCAGAAAGGCAAATAACCGGCAATAATGTTATTACCTGTGTCCGTTAGTTTCTGCAGTGTTGGATACATTATGAACCAGTTGATGGATTCTCTTATATAATTTTCAGAAACCGATCATTGCATATGTACATTTACAACTAAATTTTAGAGCCTCTGTACCTGATACTACAAAACAAACCTATGTGAATAACTTAAGCTAAAATTTGTTGTAGCTGAAAGTCATTCCTAAGAGACACCAAGTCAACCCTGCTTGTTCGCAGATACCCCTTAAATCACTTGATTTCATTAAAACTTTAATAAAGTAAATATTGGATGGATGTCTGCAATGGATTCCCAGTCCAATTCAAGATGGCCACTACAGCTAATCAACCATAGCTGCCATATAAATGGTTATAACTCTGTTTTACATATATTTACCTACATTTGGCAGTGTAGTAGCTGAGAGTAACTAGAGATGCACCAAAAATCTGCTGTTGATGGTAACTGTTTAATATTTAGCATATTCAGCTTTTTTGGTGAAAATCCAACATTTTTCTCAATTAATTGCCTCACCATTGCGAAACATGTCCTCCATGGGGAAGTGATTACTTTAAGAATCAGAACTTTAAAAAGATGTGTATTTTGTTAAAGCTGTGGCAGAAATTCAGCTGGAATTGGCAGATGTGCAGCAACCTCCAGGTTTAAAAAAAAAATAAAATCAGGATTTAAAACAAATCTTTTCCCCCCCAGTCCTTAAACACTCCATTGCAAGGCAGCAAAAATTTTCTGACATTTTTCCTGGTTGGTAAACTCACCATTGCTAAGTGTTAATTCATTCTAGCAGTAACCTCATCCATGTGGAAGCCTTAACTTCCATAAATTTTAAGTCGATCAATTTCTATTCACAACACGTACTCCCATAGCTTCCAAGATTGTGTGATACAAGATAATGTAAGATCTTTAAAATTCTGGCATGAAAGGCAGTGACTGGTATGCAGTTACTTTCTAGCCTAATTACATATCACTTATCTTCTCGCAGTGATGACCATCTGTCACTTGTTTACAATACAAGTACTTTGATAAGAAGTAGGACGGCTCTCTAATCTATCAAAGATGCCTCTCCTTAATAGGATGTGGTCTAGCATTGGAGGAGCGATTGCATCTCTACAAAGTGTTGTGTGTTCAACTGGTGACATTAGTCTTGTTGGTTTCTTCTGCATCATTCAGTTGCAGGGGGAAATCAGAGTGGTGATTTGCTCTTATGCATTTCTTTGCCACAGTTCAATCAGATGTCCAGAGATGAGAGCATCATCCATCTCCTCCTCCTCATCTCACACACACCCCGAGGTCGCTGCTGCTAGAGCTGGTATAATGTCCTTTATGACACTCCCAGCTAAAGGCTGGGTCCAATCTGATGGGGCCCGCTAAACTAAAGCTGAATTTGGCTGCAAATGCACTCCCATCTCTCAGGCTCTCTGTAATAGGGTGCTGGATCTGTTTCTGCCTCTGGCTGGGATTTGGAGATTTGCTACTCAGACGATAGTGAGCGGAAGTCTTTGCTCTCACTCACCTCTTCACATCTATCAGGTATTGTGTGTGTGTGTGTGTGTGTGTGTGTGTGTGTGTGTAGTTTTCTACCAGGATGAGCTCATTGTTGTCTTTTATGCCTTCTCTTTGCCTGAAGCCAAGTTTTCTACTAAGATGCTATCACTGTGTATTTCACACAGATGCATTATCTGTGTGTGCTTGTGCGTGATTCTAATCTTTGCGGAAGTTCTGAAGTCGGATTAGGGCGACTGTATTTGGAGTGGATATACTGTGATAAGGGTTCTGCTCCCTATAATGTTCCTGCAGAGTGGACTACTTGCCTGGTGCATCTACAGTGTGACAGGCTTCCTAATTAATGCGTGTCATTTCTGACCACCACTTTCCTATGCTGCTTTAATTCACGGTAGTGATAATCTGAGTTGGTAGATTAGCTGCAGGAGCTTGGCAGAGAGAAATGGGCAGAAATCGAGCACTGATGGGAACAAATTTAAAAATGACTCCACTTCGAAAAAGGTTGACTTTGTAATGCATGAGGCCCTTTAAGTGTTCTTTCTTCTTCTCTATTGCCATGAGACTAAAATAGGTCACACATTTATGTTGGTGGGCACCACAAGTCAAGAGGTATGTAAAAATTGAGTTATCTCGCACTGCAGTTACTCAGAGGAAATATTAAGAACTCTTGCTGCATGGCCTCAGACGCCAAACAGAAAACTCATCCCTGTGCAGGAATGCAGTAGGGATTTTTTGACCTGAATTATTAGCAGCAAAGCGTATAGCTACACTCTTCTCTTTTTAGCCCTGAGCGGTTCATCATATTTGCCACATAAACCCTCAAGTGTGGCTGTCTTTATCTTCGGTGACATTTAACTGGAGAAACAAGAGTCATTGTCAGTTCTTCACTGGATATTACTACAGCAAATGTGCCCCCGAAACAATGCCCCTGTCAGCTGGTACAATTAGACATTCTGGATCACGATTATAAGAACGCAGCCTTCTTTATGTTTTACAAAGTCAGAAAGCCCCCAGAGTGATATCTGTAATCGGCATGGTAGCTCATTACATTGCCTGGATCATTAAGAGTGGCTACATCAAACAAGCACTCATCTGGTTTGCATGCATTGGTCTTATCTCGCCTGTATTGTCGGCATTTAGCTTCAGCTTTAGAAGAAAATCCTTGAGTTGAGAATACCGTCTTTAAACCTGCCTTTATGTAACAAAGAAAAGTATCAGGAATTAATATTAAGGTTTTTTGGGGGGGTATGGTCAGAGGCCATCCAAATAACAAAACCCAACAAATCACTCAAGATGTTTTACAGCTTCAGAGCAAGAGGGAGGAAATAATTCTGTTATGCAAATAATTTATTGAAATGTAAACAAACATTTGTAGAGAGAACTATGTAAAAAGTGGCTGTTTGCTACAGAAGTGACATTTCCTCTTTGTTCAGTGTAATTGACCTTCCTGGTACAAGGAGTTGACGTAAACATATACAGTAGTGTAAAAAGTTGTGATCTCCCCCAAACTGAACTTTCTGCTTACTGGAAAAAAATGAATAAAACTATTAAACAGTTTTAAAAAGGCTTCAGTTTCTCTCTTCTATTTTATTGATATTTTAAATTTTCTTATCTGCTGCTGAATGGCAAAGGCAGTGATGGTTTTTGCCTGTGTCTATATGTGCATATTGGTCTGTCTGATAGCAACACATCTCAAGAACCACTGGACTGATTTTTTTAAATTTTTTATTTTAATAGAACTTTCTGAAAGTCTTTATTAGATGTGCGTCTAAAACCGATTAACTTTTGGAGTCAGCCTGACTCAAGTTTACTGCTGCAGCTTATAAATATTAGCAAACACAAAACTGGCTGCATTTCAGTTGTTACAGTTTTACAGGCATTGAACTAAAATTGGACTCCAATTGTTAATTACTAGGATATTGTGTGCGTTTGCACTTAATATTTTCAAGTTTTAACCAAAATAGCTAAAACTCCCATTTGTCAACCTAATGTGACCTTGGTTTAAACTTATAAAGGCAGTAGGTAAATTCATTCCTTTTGTTTTTTGATGAATTTTCTGTCGTTAGTGAAAATGTCACCTGTTTTTTTGGGGGGCATAATTATGCAAAATAGATTGAGTAGGGATGGACAAAATGATCTCAAAATTTTACAAAGGAAAAGGGAAATAATGAGTTTTATGACGACAAGCAAGAAATGCAAAAAATAATTTAAATAACCTGTGACTAGAGCTTGCAGCAATTAATATTTATTGTTAGGATTTATTGCTCATGACAGTGTGCACAACATGCTGTCGGCTAATAAATGATTGTGCGCATTAAGGAACATAAATGTGTAGTGACAAATCATTTATATCGCCACGTTGTACTTTTTGGGGAAATTGCAGAAGATATTTATATCACTATTATTGCAAATGGTATGAAACAACTCAGCCCTAGTGGCCAGTGCGCATTCCTTTAAAGCACAAAAACCAGTTTAATCACTCACTTGCATTATGTAGTTTCTAACAATTCACGTTTTTTTTCCCCCCAGCAGCAACTCTACTATGCAGCTTGCATGCACTTTGACCATTGTGCCATTATATACTATTACTCCCTGAGGAAATGCCTCAAATGTCCATAACAACACCTGTGAGTCATGTAAGCCAAACCAGAACGTGTTTCCATTCATCCTAATCCTTCACAATATGCAGAGGCCACCAGAGCAGTAGTGGAGAAGGAAAAGGAACCCTTGCAGGCTAGAGCAGGAAAAAAAGTGAATGTTCTCTTACAATAAAGTCTGGTGTGGCTGAGGCAGTGAGTCATGTCATGGAAGAATGATGGAAGCATTTATTGTAAGTCTGTGATCCACAAAGATGACTTTCCATTTTCTCTGGTGGAAATCTAACAACTCCCACTTTCCTCTCTGTGAGCACTAAAAGCACACCTTCAGATCGAGTCTCCATCATCACCTTAGAATTTGAAAGCCTGCTGTTTCTCCTGCTCAGACTCGATGAAGCCAATATATTTGTTGGTCTATTTCAAACAACAATTGCTTATTTGTTTTTTACTTTTTGTAAAACCAGTTTATTTTTCGTCAGATCACTTTGTTCCATGATGGGGTTTCATCCAAGTCTTTTAAAGTGCCACTGTCACACAAACAGGAAGAACCACCTACCTTATTTGAATAGCTGCTTTCCATTCCACTGAATTTATATTCCTGTGCCTAATAAAGAGGCTATAAAATTTGTGAATTTAACCTTTTAAAGACTCCCCTGTGGAAGAGTTCATCTTTGCTTTGTCACCGTTAAGGAAGAGTGGGGAGCAGAGGGGATGTGGGACGAAGCACAGTCTTCTGTTCTCTCTCCCATTATCTCATAGCCGTAGAAGATGAAACAGCAGATGCAGCCATGTGTTAGGATATAATGATGAAGGGGCTGCAGTGGTACAGAGGACGGTGTATAATTACTCAGCCCTTGCAGCAAATTCTGACCTCAGAGGATTCTGGAATCACACTGGCGCGCCCGTTCATGCAGATATGGCAGCTTTGGGGCAGCGGTAACTTGTGATGTGATGTTGGCACGCTGTCTTAATGATTGTCGAGTTTTCAGTGAGGGGGTTGTGGAAACTGCCTTGTGTCTTCTTGACTGGGCTGTTACAGAGCACCTTGCTCTGATACTTAAACCAATGAGGCATAAATGTCTTGCAGACTTCCTCTGCTGTCTCCCAGCGGGTCTACAGATCCTTGTCGAATTATTATACTTAGACATGGAGCTTTAACAAGGTTTCATCCAGGGAAATCATTTGCATATTGATATTTCAATTGTCTGTGTTTATTTTAGAATTCAGTTTTGTGGTATTGGGTTTATTCTATTTTCTGTTTTCTAGTTGAGGTAGATATTATGAGGCAAAAAAACCCAACTTGTTAAAGATAGATGCACCAGTTCTTGTTTTGAGGGCTGATTTTATGATTGATAGATGTATAGATATATTTTCGTACATGTATCTCAAAGGACTAGAGAAAAACCAGCTAGTGATTGGAGTTGGCCTGTATTCAGCATGATCAGCTAGATTGGTGATCGGCCAAACCGAAACTCGGAAATCAGACATGCATTTAGTCCGTGATTGCACCACTACCAAGCAGCAGTTTTCAAAAATCCAACTAATTCACGTTAGCAATAACAAATCTTCCAAGTGGATGTTTTTACTTCCAGAATCAAAGTTTTCTAGTTAATTGAAAATGTAAATAGGAATCTGTTAACTATAGTTCTTGGATATAAATCATAATTAGTCAAAATTTGGATTGGAAATGTGTGTTGGCTCACAAACCAGAATTGTTGCATAAACGTTGCAACAAACACTGTTAAATTTAGTTCCTACTAACAGAAGTCACTCAGGATAGAGATGCATTATCTGATGGTCCTGATCAGGATTCATACCCTGGTCCTCGGTCCAGGAGGAGGTTATGACTCGCTTGGCACCCGACCACACACCTTCCCCCTGGATCAGGTTCTGGGCCATGCAGGGTGTGGTCCCGTTCAGGGAAAGGGGGTGTGCTGGGCGGCAAAGCGAGCAGCGAACTCGAGGTAGCTTCTTGGTAGTCCAGCCTGTGAACTCACAATCACCAAGCACTAATTCACCCTAGCAATAACAAATCTTCCAAATGAAAATCTTTACTTCCAGAATCATAATTTTCGAGTTAATAAAAAATGATTCTGTTAATTATAGCAATTTGAGATAAACCAGGATTGGCCAAAATCAATATCGGCAGGTAAGAGCTGTGCAAGAATTGAAAACCCGTATCGGTCCTCAGTCTGACTCAGACCAGGATCGATTCCCCTCTCGTTCAGGAAGTTATCTATGAGGGAGAAGATGGTTATTAATAACATTTACACAGAAACACACTTCAAATTGGCTGAACTAACCCTTTAAGTGTGTTCAGACTCAAATATGGATATTTATAACCTGTTATTGGATGTAACCGATAGTTGCCCATATGTCGTTTTTCACATTATTACAGAGAATAATAGTCCACATGTTTATTTCCCAGAAGAGGTAATTCTTATAAAAATGCCTCCAATGGAAACACCAGCCTGCGATGATGAAGTCTGTAATTATTGGATCTGTTTGCACTCGGTGTTTGCATTTCTGATAGCCTATTGATTAGCCAATCGTTATGACGACGGCACTCTTTCTGTGCCAGTAATTGCTCCCTGTCGCTAGAAAATTCTGCTTCCTGCTGTTCCAGCCTGGCTCTCCCTCCAGTGCTTTCTCTATTTTTGGTTGACTGTAACAGTGGGTTTTAATAAAAGAAAAGCCCCCGTCCCAGCAGACTTCTTGGCTAAATGTGGAGTTGGTGTGCCTTTCATCCATTTCCTTTGATTCACATGCCAGTGTTTGAAATTCAGTAACTTTGTGCATTTGGGAATGTCACATTTCTTATCTCCCTCCTTACCTCTTAAATGGACCTGAAATACAAGTCTTTTATTGCCTTTGAAGTATTTTTTTAAATAAAGACCTTTAACATGACTTCAAATCCTGAATTTTGTGGGTGGGCTTACCGGCTCTGCAACATTCAGAGAAACGGATACTGCTCGGAAAATATTGTTCAAGAAAAGTTGCACAAGTTATTTTTTCTCTATTTTTTTAGCAACCACAGTTTCCTGCACAAAAATGATTAAGATACAGACTTAAATCCTAAAACAATCCTGGCAGCGAGCTGAAACTGAAGGCTTGTGAGGTTAGAGGCTGCAGGTCAGGTTTTAATTTTTTGTTGATATTCACCATTTTTTCCTATTTAAAAAAAAAAAGTTTCTTACATCAGTTGGCACTGCATACTGGGCAATTGCAACATTTTTCATTGATTTTGTTGTTGCTGTTTTGTTTTTTAGAAATATAATTGTTTTTACACGATTGCTTAAACTTAATAGTAAAAATCTATTACAAAGTGATCAAGTTTTTGCATTTTTTGCTGTTTAAGAGTCGATTGAAGCTCCTTTAATACGAGGAGGGTCACAGTGTGTATGTCTTTCTACAGTTGCCATCTAACTGGAGAGCTCCTGCTCTGAATGGCATTTTTAGGGGGACAGCAGAAGACAGAAATGCAGACTGGATGAATCCATACTACTGATTTCTCTCGCTATGCTTAAGAGGCAAAAATCAGCTGAGTAGAGGATCAGTGTTTATATGTATTTTGAATTTAAAGAACTTATTCAGATTCTATTATTACAACCAAACTCCTTTTTTAACAATTTTTCTTCTTATTTTGTTGTTTGCATGTTGTTTGCAACAAACCTACTTCTCTTCACAGGTGTTCCTGTAGATTATCCTACACAAACTGGCAGATTTCTTTTTTTTTTTTTTTTTGCATTGTGCAGCAGAATAGTTGATGCATAATATGTAAAATGACTTACCATATATTTCCCTGACATTGCATTTCCTGCAGTGGGACTTTTGCGCATGTGCATATCACAATCTAGATGTTTTAATGATGTGTGGATGGATTTCTGTGCGGTATCACCAGATATGATTCATTATATCTGCTACTAAAAAGATGGAGGGAAATTGCTCAGTACCTCTGATAAAAATACAGACCCCTCCCCCAAAAAAGAGCAGTGGATCCTGGCTGATAAAAAATGACAAAACTGAGGTTCTCAGAGTCCCAAATGCAGCAAAAATGTCTGCAGTGCCCACTTCATGTTCAACATGCTAAATCTGGACCTGCTGTCCTAAGATTTGATCTCCTATATAACCTCAGAGGATAATTATATGCATCTTAAGATTCATTTTCACGCAGATTTTCCTTTAAGCAGTTGGCTCCTCAATGACATTTAAATATCAGGCCATGCAATTACTCACTTGAAAATGTGTGAGGATCTGCTCATTTCTCAGCATAGTTGATGAGTTTATTGGTGTAATCAGCATGATCCCTACTAGCTGTGTAATCGGCACAGAGCACTTTCCCAGATTGGGTGTTTGTCTGTGAAACTTCGGGTTTAAAAGGGTTCAGTTGGGAATATTTTTACCCACAGTCTAATAAAACGGCTGTTATTTCAACTCTGCTGATATTGTTAATTAAAAACATCAGAAACACAGAACTAGTGACAAAAATATGGGGTAGGCATTATTCAGAAATATAATCTTTTGCTTTCCAAAAGTCTAGATTAAAACCATGATATGAAGATCTCTATTTATTTATTTTTTTTTTTTAATGCTCAAGTCTGCAAGAGAGCAAAAACATTGAAATTAGCCATTTTATGACAACCAGCCCTGTTTTTCCTTCTTGGCTGCACATCAAATGTTTGTAGGCAAGAAACCCACTTATTTTGAGATTTTAACACTTTAAAGGGTCAACGTTTCTGACATAGCAGGAAAAAGCAGTTCACTGCCTTTTAGATTTGTTTTTTGTGTTCAATCATGTCATTTTATCACCAAAACATATCACTAGACACACACATAACTAGAAATTTTTTATATTTGCTTTTCAAAAGGCAGAAGGACCTCTTAAGCTAGCTGAAAAGTGAATTGTATAAAATGCTTTGGTTTAAATATCAGCTGTGAAAATGATCAGGTACCTCAGCTTCCTGCCTTTTCAGCGTGCACTTACTGGTGGCTGGAGATTCAGTATGGAAGTGCGCCTGCTGCTAATGCTTTATTTACGTGCCTTTATTTTCTGGTGTTTGGCTACACTTATGATTTCACTTGCATTGGCGTAATGTGCAGCAGCCGTCACAAAAGCACCTGCTGCCTTTTAAAGTCTACTCGTCAGCTGTCAGTCACACAGGATCTTTTCAGAGCATTACTTTGTGAGGGTCCTGTGTCTTTAAAATTGAGGCATTTTCCTGTGATGAGATAATTGATCATCTCAGAAATTAATCAGACGTTAATGAGATCTGTTCTCAGTAAATGGCTGACCTCTGTAGTAATACATACAGGAATGACAGATTGTCACAATCTTTGCTGCCTCTGTTTTTATGAGGACAGTTTCATAGAAAACCACCAGGGACAGACTGATGTTCTGCTGAGGACTGGGTTCATTGGGCGATTTGCTGAGGTCCAACACTGCCCATACTTAAACTTCATCTAACTGTCAATAAAAGCTTTCGAATCTCATGAAAAATAATCCAAATCTACTTCCGTAACCATAGAAACATCTGACAAAATTATCCAAAAACACTGAAGCAGCAAACTTTGTAAAAGCCAACAATCCAGTCAAACTTCTGCTCTTTGGTGTTTTTTTTGTCATTAATAAATAAACTCTCCCCGTCACTTCAAGCATGTATATATTGTTTTAAATTTAGCTTATAAGCTGATGTAAAGGGACATCACTCGTGGAGTGATTCTAATGAGTCCTTCCCTCTACTGAGAGAAATTCATAAATAAACCAGATCTGTTCAGTAAACTGACGTGAGAGTTAATTGCCGTGGATTTTTTATTTCTTGGGGATCCATGTGTGAAGATCTACCCGGAGCTTCGTCCCGTTTCTTGTTGTCTGAGTCCACTCAGGGATGCTGTGAGGAGATGGGAAGCTAAGCTATGGGGAAATCACAGTGATGCAGCTCACTTGAGAAGCTTAACCAGTTTGCTCAGTCTGACAGAATAAGCTTCAGGCATTCTGAATATCAACTATGAAAAGAGCTGCTACGTATTATTTTGGCAAAACAAATCAAACCTTTCTAAATTGGCTTCACTCCGTTTTCCACACCCCCATCTAAACCAGAAATAGTCCCTGTAAGCTATGGATGCAAACTCATACCTGCCGTCTTTTTGCTGTAAGATCTGATCGATACTCACCTCTGTTGGGTCTCAATTTGCTACATGATCACGTCTGTATCCAGTTATTGAGCATCTGTCATTGTTGTATTCCCAACACATCATCCCAGAGTTTTGGAAGCCACAATGTGCTCCGAAATGTCCCCGTTCTGTTCTTGTCCTCCTACAGAATAACCTCAAAGTTTATAGCTTGCTATGCTATAAATGAAACCTACGTTTGTGTAATTCTAGTGAAGAATTGTCAGATTTTCAGCTTGCAGTCAGGAATAGTGTTGTATTAAGTTTTATTCATCTCATTTACATAAGTAAGAGATGAAAAACAGGAGCATTAAAAATTTTATGTAGACGTCTTCACCAGATTTAACACCAGGCTGAGAATGAGATATTGAAATATTCCACTTAATAAATAAAACGTCCCTGAAGTCCCAAACTGAATAAGATGAGACCTGATCTGGACCGGCCTAGTTTTGTTATTGCTTCAGTTTTTACTGTGTTCATTATGTATTGCCTGTTGGATCCCAGTAGAGATGGTGTTGACGGGCTGTGCCAGGCCTGTTAACACACTATAGACATTATAAACAGGATTATTTACATCTTCCTTAGTTATTGTCCCTGCAGAAGATGCAGACGGTCGCTAGATGTTCTGATTTGCCCCCACTGGACTCATTTTATCACAAGACCTAGCTTAGTTTAGATCACATATCTCCTTGGAGATCACAATGCAGGATGCTGTGGAGTGTGAAATCACTCTGTGTACCAAACCTTTCATGCTTCAAGACTTTCAAAAACCTTTAATCTTTTACATGTACCTGCAAATTAAATGTTCTTGATTCTCTCTGAAGTTTTTGTGCACATTTTCTTTTGAACTGGTTGTGAAAAGCCATTATTGAATGGCGTTTTGATGATTATCTTGTTGCTTTCTTTGTATTTTATTCTGTTCTTTTTTTAAGAAACGAGGTGCAACGAATACAATTTACTTGGCCTAAATGAGTCATTAATAGGAATATTGTATTGTTATTCTCACTAAATCAATATTTTTATTTTAATAAATAGGTTTTACAATTTATCCAAATAATCAGGAAATTTTCCCTAAACTTTGGTAAAAGTTATTTGCTAGTTTCAGTGATGGTTTGTGTTAGGTATGTTCTGATCAATCAGCTACCAATCAAAATCGTCCGATTTCCGTGAAAAAAACCAAACCGCGATTGGTAAATTCCGATATTCTCCTTTTAGCGCCGATCATACCGGCCGATCTACAGCTCCTAAACCAGAGGTCACTAGGCGCACAGCAAATCCGCAGCGCTACTGCAAGTTCATTGCGCATCCGGGACTCGTAGTCCCCTGAACGGACCGCACCGCTTATAGTTGGTTAATGAGTCCCGCTGACTCACGCAGCTGCATCACCTCCTGCAGCTTCAGAGAGTCCTTTGTTGCTGCTGCAGCACGTTACACAACAATTTTTTCAGATTAGTTTTAAAAGACAATAATTTAAAGATTAATGATGGAGTTGGAAAGAGCTCGCTCGCTCATGAGCCGGGAGGAGAGGAAAGCTACGCGTTATGGCGCAGGTGGATCAGACAGGTGGATGGAGGAGGAGCTGAGAGAACAGAGCAGGTAGACTCTTTAGCAATGATCTGACCATTGTCAGTAATAAGTTTGTCCTTTCTGGGCAAAAAATGGACCAGAGTGTCAAAACAATGCTGACTTTTCTGTGTCTGAATAGCAGTAGAAAAAAAAAACCAGACGTTATTTCAACCACAAACTAATTAACTAATTAACAATATATGTTTAAGTATTTAAATATATATAAAAATAATAGATTTCTATAAGGATAGGAAATATATCTATCTATAAATAATATATTTCTATATGAATGGATGAATGTTTACATTGTGCCTTCAAGTTTTTGTTTTTTTAATCTTAGAAAAAGTCAGTAAAAACATGTTTTTGTCCAAATAAAGGTGACTTCTGGTTCATTTTCTACAGATCAGGTAGCCATTAGCCCTCATTACTATGTTGATGCAAAAATGTTTGCCAGGTTCAAAACATGAGTCAGGGAGACTGTACTTTTATAAAAATAATTATAGGTAATTTATTTACATATTTAATTAAGCCTTACATCGTTCTCACAGGCACAACACAGAGTGAGATCATTTTTCATAGAGAGCCCCCCAAACAGAGCGTCTGGCCCCCTTTTATAACCCTGATACACTTACACACACACTCCTCATTATCATAAATGAAGCACGAAGCATGCACTTCTACACATAAAAATACAATGTTAGTTTCTCAGCAAGCACAATTACAATCACCAATGTCATTATTATAACCATTATTATAATGTAAATAGTATTTACGGTATGTAATTTATCACCATTTTATAACAACACATAACCTTATTTACTCCTAGTGTTGTTACCATTCTCACTACTTTATTAATTTCAACATCCAGCTGGATCAACCCTGATTTATTTTACATACTTCCAAACATATTACATTTCATCAGACTTCAGATCTGATTTTTGGACTCCACATAAAACACGGACAAACACAGACAATACAAACAAACAGACAAACAAATCCTATAGAGCTCTCTAGTTTTTCCTGCAGTGTTGTAACCAGTAATTTACTACAGTTAAGAATATTTTTATGAACAATTTTAGATACTCTTAGAACGGGGATCCCCTCTGCCGGCTGTGATGACCTACTTCTAAGCTTATACAGCACACGTGGGCTGACCCTCCTGGGACACCACACTCAAACCAAGATATATACCTGGGCCTAAATATCTCACCTGGGATGTAATAACCATAAACTTTCAGTTTATGCCGTTATTATATTATATTTTGCTTTAATGGGTTACAGTTCTATTTTGTACAAATTTAAAGTATCACTCGGCAACTCTTTTAAGCTTCTGACTGTCCTATTTTTCGATTTTTTTTCCTTCAAATTTACCTGTATTTCATTTAGACTAGAGCTCTTTTTCCATAATCCCCCTCTTTGTGTGCACACTCCATTTCCATTCTAGACTGAGTTTTCAACTTTTAAAGCAATTTTACTATTGTCTGCAGACCAAAATATATCTGAAGGCCGGCCCTTTATCCAAACGTTGTCTGCTATCTTTTAGATGTTTATCTACACGCGCTTAAGACGCAAAGAATACGATCACGATCCTTTTATTTTAAACACCTCTATATCAAATTACACGATCACGGTAATTTGCTTCAGTAATTATTGCAGTGTGTGTGCGAGTGTGTGCGCGAGTGCGTATGGCTGACACACACACTCACACACAC
>SSNR01000012.1:5239259-5260449 GCA_006937965.1 Callopanchax toddi
CAAAACAATGCTGACTTTTCTGTGTCTGAATAGCAGTAGAAAAAAAAAACCAGACGTTATTTCAACCACAAACTAATTAACTAATTAACAATATATGTTTAAGTATTTAAATATATATAAAAATAATAGATTTCTATAAGGATAGGAAATATATCTATCTATAAATAATATATTTCTATATGAATGGATGAATGTTTACATTGTGCCTTCAAGTTTTTGTTTTTTTAATCTTAGAAAAAGTCAGTAAAAACATGTTTTTGTCCAAATAAAGGTGACTTCTGGTTCATTTTCTACAGATCAGGTAGCCATTAGCCCTCATTACTATGTTGATGCAAAAATGTTTGCCAGGTTCAAAACATGAGTCAGGGAGACTGTACTTTTATAAAAATAATTATAGGTAATTTATTTACATATTTAATTAAGCCTTACATCGTTCTCACAGGCACAACACAGAGTGAGATCATTTTTCATAGAGAGCCCCCCAAACAGAGCGTCTGGCCCCCTTTTATAACCCTGATACACTTACACACACACACGCACTCACATACACACACACACACAATGTTGGAAAAACAGGATGAGTTTCGTAACTCTGCCTTAAATGGTCAGCCTTCCTTCACACTCGCTTCCTGGAATCGTGACTTTGCACTTTTCAGAGGGGACATCTGGTTTTTTCTGAAGCCTTGTTTACAGAGTTCAACTCTGGGTGAAAGACCTCACTAGACCTCTATAGTCTCTGCATTTTCCCAGCTAATATGTGATATATTATTAAAATCCACATCAACTACAATGTGAAATTTACAGTCAATCAATGTGATCGGTATTGGTGATCGGCAGCAAAAAACGTGATCGGAGCGAATCATCCCTAGTTTGTGTGTTTCAGATATCTGCACAAGAACTTGAGCTGATTGAAAACACTTCAAGTTTCAACTCTCTCGCTCTTTAAAAAAAAAAAAAATTCAATTGACAAAAATATAAGGACCTCACTTAGCTTAAACATTTATTGAACAGCACTTGAAATCTTGGGACACTTAAAAAAGGTGTTTAAAGAAAAACAACCTGCTAAGTGTGCACAGGCATGTGTGATGAGCACTTTCTATCTTTTTAAAAGTGGCAGATAGCAGCTGATTGATCAATCAGGCTGATTAACTGCTCTACCTCTAATGTGAAAGTCTCATAATAACAATTTGAGAGAAAACAAAATTGTTCTTGCTGTCATTCACTTGTCTAGACTAACAGATGAAAACTATTGATTTTTTAAAAAATAGATAAGATGACCCAGACCTTTGTGTGCTACCACATTATCAGCATTTCAAGGTGAACTTGTTTGCTGACTCACTGCAAACTTTAAACATGCAGCTGCTGCTAAAAGCATTCTGAGTGTATAACTCTGAATTTTGCTCATTTCAGCCTCTTTTGCAGTCTTCCACTTTCCTGCCATTGGCTTAAGATTTATGCGTTGTTAACGTAGTTAAATCTGAAGGAAATTTGTCCTTAAAGAATGACAGAAAATGGATATAGTGCATTAAATAGACATAGAATCACTTCAACGTTCCACTAAGTAGGTACTTCAGTTTAGTTTACTTAGATATGATAATAATTCATCATCTAAAATTTCTAAGTTGACTCTTTAAAAGTAACCAAGGTCAGTTTATGGTTCATTTTCTGTTGAAACAAAATCACAGATTATGTTTGAAACACAGTGGATTTAATTGAAAGATGTCTTTGCAGTAATTTGTCTTTTTATATATGATAACCAGTCAGATAAAGTTAAGGAGGTGGAAAGTCTTAAATACATTTCTTAATCTGCTGCTGCTCTCACTGTTCTGTGATCTGCCGGCACCCTGTGGGTTTGAACACGCTCTCCTGTGGGATGCATATGAATTCTGGCATGCCATGCAAATCCTGGCAGATGCATCGCACAAATTGGCATAAGCTTTCAATTTTGATGGGTAAATTTAAAGCGAGGCAGGAAGGAAAAGTCTTTTGTCAATATTGAGCCCCCTCCTGCACAGGTTGGCCTGCCACTTCTCACTCACTCCAACAAATGGTGCACAAAGTAGACGACTACTACAGGACTCACTTTACTGCAGCTGTTTTCTTCAAAACCAGTGTTGTGTGTTTTATAAAGCAAGTGCTGCTTAAGTAGTTTTGTGTAAGAAAAAATAAATTGTTACAATGTTATGGTTGCAGCCTCAGTTCAGACAAATGGAGTTTAAATTAGAGCCGTGAGAACAATGTGTGATTGTGATGTCATTGTATGGTGAGAAAAGGATATCCGTTATAATAGCTCACTCTTTGTTCTGTCACCATGTTGGTCACAACACACACACTTTCATCAGAATGACCCATAATGTTACTTGGGTATATATTATTGTAATTAGGGGTGTTCAATATGACCAAAATGGATCATGTTTATGCTTTTTTTTTTCTGATAAGACTATTTTTTAATGACCTAAAATCGTTGAGCCTGTTTTACCAGTTTGTTCTATAATAAGATATTTTCTGAATAATACTTACACAAATATACTCAACCACTACCGTGGGTTTGCCAGACCTCAAAATCTTTTCATATTCTTTATACTACCATCAGCGGTTGGTCCAGAGATGGTGAAACGGGTCCGTTGTCGCTCTGTCTTTCACCGCAATAGATTTTTAATATGTATAGTTTTAATCCAACAAGACTGATGACCTACTGGCTTGTCTAAGCACAGCCAAGACCAAGATATATTGCTACAGTCTTAAAACCCCTAAATTTCATAGCAGTTCATGTGATATTCTAGCACCACTGTCAATTTGCTGTCCAGGGGTCAAGTCCTGCGAGAATTTAATATTTCGGGTAAAATAACAATGTAATGTGAAGTAGACTGCAGTGTAGAGACTTTTCAAATAAAATTTGCATGAACTGCTGTGAAGATTTGGTGATTGTGATGGTTTTAAGACGCATTTTGGGTGTGGGTTTGTTTGGACAATGAGCTGAAAATTGCTTTTCCAAATGGATCCACATCTAATAGTTGACGTCCAACAAGATCAAAGTGTATTGCTGCCATTCATCCAACCATCCACCTTCTGTAGCCGCTTAATCCTCCACAGAGGGTCGCGGGGCAGCCGGTGCCTATCTCCAGCGGTCAAGGGGCGAGAGGCGGGGGACACCCTGGACAGGTCGCCAGTCCATCGCAGGTATTGCTGCCATTCTTTTTTTAAATGGCTCTAAATTTCCAAAATTTCATAACAATTCATTCAAAATGGCTTTCTAAAACTTTACTACTGCACTAAAAATGTAGCCTAATTTAAGACTTATTTTAATATTAGACTCGCAAGGAATCAGAGGACTTCTAAACAACATGTAGGTTTAATAAATGCTTTTATGCATTGAGAACAACAACAACAATACAACAGGCTGGAAATCTAGTTATTTCAATCAGTGTCTTCAAGTAACCTTAACTTAGTGTTTCCTACAGAACGTCCCATAGACTGAACAGATCGTAAACCACAACTGTCAGTGCTCTGTTGTTGTTAATGGAAGAGACAGAACATCGATTCTCACACAAACCACCACATAAACGACCTCAAAGTCTGAAAAAGTCTGTTTCAGAGCACAACTCTTCCCAACAACTTCTCTTGTTTTTTACAGACCAAAGTGATGTATGTAGGGACCTTTATCCTTGTCTTCAGCATGCAGAGGTATAGGAGGAAGGAAATAAACAATTCTCTTTTAAAGTTCTGCTCTGTCTAATAAGTTGTCCCACTTTCACCTGGAGCACAGCAACAGCTGGTGTTATTCTCATATACTCGTCAGTATGAATGTTTTTATGATAATTGCCTTTATTTAGTAGAATTTCATCAGTTTTGCTCTTTTCATGCTGACAGAATGAAAGATCTCACCAAAGAACAAAAAGATAAAGGAAATGGAAACCTTCTGGTTGCTATTAATATCACCCATCGGTGTTGGACTGAGACTAATTATTGTTCAGGAATGTTTTATTTTTTGCTATTTTTTTCCTCATTTGTTCAAACGTCCTACAATTGAGTCCTTTTTTGTAAATATTTCCTCCTGTATCTTGTTCAGTGTGGAACACCATGTTGGTGTATGTTTTTCTAGTTACCTCTTTCCACATTTTGACCTGTTTTTGCTGTTTGATAGAATTTTCTTTGATGAAATGTCATTTTCCCTCCTGGATGACCACTATTAATCATAGGGAACTCATTGCTTTAGGTTAAATCTGGACGTGGATTAGTCTAAACATTTATTATTTAGGTAGTCAGAAACCCTGTTCTGTTGAGAGAATAAATCTCCTTTAATGTGGAACCTACCATCAGGGTTAAATCGACTTCGTGGAAAGCTTCAACTCAAAGAGTGAAATCTGTGCTCTACATTCATTCACTTGCTGTGTCAGCAAGTGTTCGCTGACTGAAATTGGGTAGTTTTGCCTTTTGAGTGCTTTAGAAATGCTTGGCCAGGCAGAATGGTTAGCTCCACATTTGGGTTTATCTTTTTATGACATTTACTTGTTTGTTGTTCTACTGCGATATCCTCCCTTAAAGTTTAGGTGCTTCGTCGAATATTGAATTTCAGATCAAAAGAACCACTCTGCTCTACAGAACACTCACATTTAATGCATTTCAGTTTATCTTTTAGAACACTCACTGGGAAAATGTTGATTATTTTCTCATTCTAAGCATATTTTATTGTCCAAACTCAGTTCTGACCCTTAGTGACCTTAATCTGAGTTTATGTATCCTCAGCAATAAAATCACAGCTGAGGACTTTTCAATAAGCTTTTCACAAAGCAAAAATTGCTGTAATTTTAAACCCAAAAAGTCAAAAGATGCTCTCACACGATCCTCCTGAACTGAAATAATTTTCCACTTTTCATTTTATAACCGAGGACCTTCTCTTGTCCGGTTACTGCAGGCACTTGATGCTGTTAACGCTGTGGCTGTTGCCCATTCCTCCAGTTAATGTGACCCTTCTAACTCATAATGAGGTGGTAGATTGAGTCAATTGAAAAGACTGTAGCTGAGAACCATCATGCAGATAAAACAAGTAAAGCATCCCATTGGGAGAACAATAAAAGGTAGAAGTCTGGAAGCTGTGGATGGTTGTAATCCTCTTATTGCGCTGCAACAGTTGACATTATGGGAAAGGCTAAAGATTTAGGACATTGTTTCTCTTCTGAATGCTGCTGTCCCATTAAGTATGCATCATTTTCAGGTGTATATAACAGCAAAATATTCAGTTTAATAAGCATATGTTGTAGTCTGTTATTCAAACTTTTCTTGCAGCCTTTTAAGTAAAAAAATAAAGTTATAGCTCAAATCTACCCATCATATTGGCTAGCAGATATCTCCTTAACCACTAGACGTAATTGCTACATGTACATCTACAGCTCTAACGTTTGGAGTTAACACCACAGCTAATCAATCTTGGCAAACACAAACATGGCTCCAACTCGGTCTTACAGATAAAAGCTAAAAACTCGTGTGATATCATTCACAACACATGCCGAGTGTTAGCAGATTGTACATGATCTTGTGATATTGTGTTAGGTCACACGTTATTTGCAAGACTTCATTAAAACAAGTTTAACTCCATGATTTCTCAACATGAGATGATCTCGGTTATAAGACTCTGGTATGAAAGGCAGCAGGCAACAGGCATTCCTTCAAGGGCCTTTAATTATTTATGGGTTATTCACTCATGCTACAGATGTTGCTAATTAATCAAAGGGGTGATCAAAAGTCTATTCAGACCCAAACATGGACCAGTGAGGAGAAGACGCACTTGATTATGTTGATGCTGAATACAGTAAACGCCTCGTAAACACGGCATTAAAGCTTATGATGGTGATCCTGTTTGAATAGGAGACCATAAATCATTAAAACAGGCTGTGATCTAAAGCTCAGCCCCTCCTATATTTTGTTTTCTGTTATTGAGGAGTTGATATAGGCTTCACCTTGTTCCTTCCTCCTCGCAGACATCAATCCAGGGGTGTGTTGTTGTGATGTCAGGTTTGCGTTGCTTGTCTCGGAGCTAAATTGCTGGTGCAAAGAGAGGCTGCAGGGGCATTGCTAGTCATCAAAGGCTTTGTGGCCTGAAACTATACAGGCAGCTATGCATTAAATTGCTAATGTGGCTGGCAGAGCTACATTATCTGCCCCATCAAAGTGACAAGGGCAGGGATGAAGCACTCAGTTCAGCTGTCCCTGAAATCGATGGAAAATGGGTTTTGTGGATTTGGCTTGGCAGTTTGCGGAGTTGTCTTTGAGAATGCTTTCTTTGAATTTGCTTCGTCTATGCCTCGCTGATTTGACAGCTGCAGAACAATGAGGCTGAAGTGCCTGACCAGTTCCATCTACATTCTGAGCGTCTCTGTGGAAGAGCTCTCACACCTGGCTGACTGGATTTTCCATTTTGTGTCGTTGTAGGGTGTTTTTTATTTTTATTTTGCATGCTTCAGTGTTTAGAGAAATGGTCATACGTTTTGCAGCTTTGGTAAGCAAAGTTGCAAAACCAAACTTATATACTTTACATCCATACTTGTCAGAGGCTATGCCATTTTATGCTGCATATACTTCTGTGCACGTCTTTATATTTTTCTTTATTTAACTTGCAGGTAGATCTTGTTTGTGACCTTCAAAGGATGATAAATAATCTTGATCTTGAACAGGAAGTCGTTTAGATCACAATGTTTTCAGGAAATTAAATAATCATTGCATCATAATAAACACGTGACATTACATTTAGTGCATGTGTGCAATTTATTTGTGACTTTTATAAATTATTTACTTTAATCTTTAGTTATAAAACAAAACCAACAAGAATGATATTAATAACGGAAGTCTTGAACTGGGAAAAACTCCAAAGGGCACAACATTGATTAATATCTGGTTCTCTGCTGAGTCTTTTGACCTTAGAGGAGTGCAGATCGTTGTCTGCTTTACATCGAAATGAAAGTTAAATGCCATTTTTATTAGAAATGCATCATTTTGATGGATAGTAGTATATCTAATTTTTAATGCCAAATTTCCGAGATGCAGATATGTACTCTGTGTATTCCTGTGAGTGACTCGTGCTCCAGCTGCAGAGATCATTCGTCCTCGTCTGTTCTCTGCCAAGACTCAGACCTCAAGTTGTTGAAAAATGTGATTGCCTGAGGAACCCGAAGGAGAAGCTCTCTTCTCAACTTCTTAATAGCTTTTCAAAATCACTTTAGGAGGCACTAGTGTTGTTATTTAGTCTGTTTTTTCTCCCTGAAGATATAAAGAATATGCTACAAATAACTTCTTATCACTTCACTTTCAGAAAGTTTTCTTTAAGGGATTGTCACCAAGAATAGTTTTAATAATTACAGCTTGTTTCCAATTAAATAAGATATCCTATTTGTTAATATTAGAGATGCATTAAAAGTGTTCATTTGGATATGAGTTGCACCAATAATGTCACTATTATAGTAAATCTTAATTATGTGTATTTTTACTGTAAAAAAGAGCTACATTTGTACAAATGCTTTGGCCAATTCAGATAATTTGTCTGAATATTCTCATTTATTCTGTAAAGTAGCTCATAATCAAACACTATAGACGATATTTACGCTGCACCAGGTTATTTGTTTCTCCCTTTTTGTTTCAGTAAATCCAAATATGAAGTACTCCAGCATCTGCAGTGGTGTTTGTGCTATTTGCCCTACCTGATAAAATATGAATCAGAGCCCATCTCTGGTGTATAACAGCGTATTAGGTTATCATGTTCTCTCTGGTATACATCTCCCAGGTAATTGGCCTTTAGCTAACTTCTCTGCTGTGCGTTCACGTCTCTATATGTGGATTATTTCGCGTCAGGCGTTTGGGCCTCTGATCGTACCATAATGCATCTACATTAATTAGCTGTGTGGCGAAGAAGCTGCCTCTGAGAATTTGTTCTCCTCAGCAACATATTTTTTGTTCCCCACCCCCTACAGTGTCAGCTCTTTCAGTCTCCTGTTTGACAGAGTTCCAACCTTCTCAGCTTACCTCAGCTACTGTTTGAATCTGAGCCTATTCAAAGCAGGTTTTCATAAATCAGGTTTTGTTTTGGTTATTTCCCCTTTACAGCACCAGATCTGCTTTGTGTCACCTGTGAATTAGAATAATCTGTACGGTACGCAGGCTTTGTTTTTAATAGAATACCACAGTACGAGTGAAAAGCTTTCATTTCCATTTTTTAAAACCATCAATGACCTTGGAGTTGTTGGCTTCACCACATAGGCTCACATTGTGAATGGGGAGCTTTTTATTCTTTATTCTAACAAACCCCTGCAGCATACCAATCCTGGGTGACTTCCTAAAATCTGCTAATAAAGGAATATGTTCTTTTTTTCTTGGTTAAATCTGCCAAATTAATAAATCTCACACACATTAATGCTCAACCATCTGTTTGTTTATTGTGCTTCAGGTTCAACTACAGATCAACACATCATCTCACCACTAATGGCTTCTTCGAGTTCCTCAACTGGTTTGATGAACGGGCCTGGTACCCGCTGGGCAGGATTGTTGGTGGCACAGTAAGTTTCTACTTGAAACAAAAGTTTTTTTTTCTTCCTTTCACTGATTATTTAGGACCCTATGAAACGGTTTTTTCCTCATTCATTCCATTCTTCAAATGAATTCCTTGTTTTATGATCTAACTTCTTTTTAACCTTAAAATTGATTGAATACTCACATCAATTCAAAAGAAATTTCTACAAAAATTCAGAATGAAAAGAATGTTTCAGTTCAACAGAACATTTGATGCTTTATTAAGGTGCTTAAGTCTGATTGTAAGTCATTAAATTGCAAATGGTAGTCTTTTCGTAAAGTACGCGCATAAATGTTTCTCATGAAGAGAAACAAATATTTCTTTATGTGAAATTAAAATGAAGTTAATATTGACTAATTCATATATTTTTGGTAAAACTTTGTGTGAAGCTGTTGTTTTATATTTTAATTGTCATATTTGCAGAGTATGATCATTTCTTTACCCTGGATGTTCAGCTTCCAGCTGCTCCAACAGAATTAACTGGCTTAAATTTGACTCAGACTAATATTATTTAGTGATGACTCGTCATCTAAATGGGGGTTGCTTTATTATTTTTTATACCAGAACAATTAATTCTGCGCATCCAGCTCTAAAGCCTTTAATAAACTCAGGTCTCTCTTCTGCTGTTCTTTAAAAAAAACATTTTCCTCGACGGCTTTTTCAGCTTCTTGTCCTCATTCAAACTCTATATTTTCTCTTGAATGAAGCCAGATGTTACACAGGCCTTATTAAAGGGATCAGCCACCAGATTCCGTTTGTTTGGTCTGAGCTGAATTTGATGCAAGTGCTTCTTTGCTTTATACTGGAGGAAATAAAGTCTAAAGTCTAAAATGACGACGTTGCCAGTTCCCACCCCTACATGCATGTGTCCAAGCCACATTCAGAAACCCTGCCTAAGTGCAACATGTGGACGTGTTTCAGTCATTCTTTGGGTGTAACTGATGCAGTTCAGATACCATAAAGTCCTGGAAGTTGCTTCCAGGCATCATAGATTTAAGTCACAATCCAGCAGCAGTGAACTGTAAACCTGATGGATTCTCTTCAGCTGCTACAGTTTACCAACAGTGGCCACTGTAGAGAAATGACCAACCTTTTTATAAAAAGCAGCATGAAGATTTCACGTGTTTGCATCAACCCTGTAACCTGTGGTCCATGAGATCCATCTGATTTAATATCTTTGGTCCATCCATCATCCTCTCCATCAAGCCTACCTGCTTTCTTTTATGTGCACACAGGGGTTAAACTCTTCTTTAATTGCGCTACTCAACGATTCAACAGGACTTCATAATCCCGGTCCTGAGTGCCTGATGAATGGAAATGTCTCCCAACATGCTTCCAGCAGAGTCCGGTTAAGATTCTTGGCTAGAACCCGAACCACGGTGCTTGTAATCTGACTCCTCTGACTCATTTCCTGCTGACTGTGTTGTATAAACGGAGTCCCTGCAGCTGATTTTCCTTCACACGGAGGGAGAGACGGTGAAGCGTGTGCAGCGCTATGATTTGGTGTTATCATTTTGCTTCAAGCAGATAGTCTAAGACAGAAGCCATTTGCCTGCAGCTTTAAACATTTTGCAAGAAGCCTGAAGGATCCAAAACCCATTCATCAGCATTCATTCCTCATAATCATTTATAATCAGTTACTGGTAATTGCAAATTCAAAGCCTGGCTAATAATTAGTTTGCTGATTCAGTTATAGTACACAGATACTTGGTTTAGGCCTTTTTCCCACAAGGCAGAAGCTGAAACTCATGATTAGACAGGTAATCGGAATTGGAAGATGCTTAGTCTTAAGTTAATTTTCATGACATTTGCAAAACTCCTGGGCCACACAGAGGATTGTGTTCTGCATCCAGATAAGCACACCCAGAACAGAGCTGTGCTCTGCACTCATGTATGAACGTTTCACTAATTTGTAAGTTAAAAAACCAAAACTGCAGACTAATTCACACATTCATCACTTTGCACAGATTACAGTGTGCCGTGCTGATCTCTGCACAGCTCAGCTTTCAAAGTAATTTAATTTTCCTCTTGAACATTACTTGGAAATATGTAAATGTCCTCAGCAGACTACGCTTCAGTTAAGTCAGTATGCAAGAAGAGAATATACAAGAGTCTGCTTTATTCAGGGCTGAGGTTTGATGATTTAAAAAAAAAAAATTTATTATGTGTAACTTCATTAAAACTGTTTGTGTCCAAATCTGGTCAAATGTATTGTTGGCCAACTCTAAACTTAACCTGCAATTTCAAATGAGTGCACACCCTGCATAAACACCCTACATTTTTTAGGATTTGATCTCTATTCATGTCTTTGCTTTAGCACTCACAGGCCGGGTTCATATTTATTAATTTGTAGATAAAAGTAGGCACCAGTTAAAATGTATTCATTTATTAAAAATTAAGTTCCCACATAACATTCGGTGTTGGTGTCTCAAAGTATGAATAAAATAGTGTGAATATAAGAGTCTGCGTCAACTCCCAGCTGACTTGGCAGAAGTGCACCAGCAGATGGTCAGTGGCATTTCTCCTTATAGAGACTACAGACAATTTGATAGCAGGTGGGAGGGTCATTCTCTTGGTTGTGATAAATGCTAATTCCTCCCCGCAGCATGCAAATCTATGCAAAATGCATGAAGGAGATCTAACCGCCATAATAAAGTTGTGTTAGAAGTTTCAAGTGTTAAAGAATACATTTGTTTCCCTAACTAGTAAGGCAATCTCAGGTTTGAGTTTGCTCTTTTTGCTGAAGTTTATTCTCTATTCTGTCTAAAGTCTAAGATAAATAATGGTTCACAGCCTGGTAATCGGAAGCGTGGTGCCTCAACAGTTTCACGTGGTGGCTGGACTGGGGGTGGGAGTCTTTAGGTATATTACAGATGAAGTGTCTTTAGTTTTATTGTCACTATACACACGTACAATGAGACTAAAAGCGGCACCTTCTGCAGGGTTAACGTGGATATAAAACAAACGGCATCAATTCTATATTAGGATGGGGGGTGGGTACACAGTGCTCAGTTCTGAGGCACTATAGATATGCAAGAAAGGGGATAAATTAGATTTTATATACAGTTCAAGTACCCAGCGTGGGTTATTGCACATTATTAAATATTGCATCGTAGTGATAAACACATTTAGTATGTAGTGGATATTGAACAACAAGGGTAGTGATATTTCAAAGTGTACAGATGTTGCCATGTTGACAATGACATTAAATATTGAATATTGCACAGTAGATGTGTAGAAGATGGCTCCACATTGGGGGGTTAAACTGTGAGTTAGTACAGAAACGGTTTGGTCTTTCTACTGAACTGATACACATGTAGCACCTCCCTGAGGGTCAGACAGGTCGTAACCAGGGTCCTTGATTGGGTTAGGGTCTGAAGGCAGGTGAGCTCGTCATCAGCTGAGATGTTTTGAGTCCTTTATGCTAACAACTCGCTCCAACTAGCAGTTTATTTAATAGGAATGTGCAGATGTTTGAAAATGGGACTCACCCTTCAAAATGGAATTTGTTCGTAAAAGATTCTTTTATTATAACATGCATTCTTGACATGTAGAGCTAAACACACAGACTGATGCAGCTACACATTTTTTCTCTCTCTCTCTCCCTGTACTGCAGGAAGTGCTGGTCTGTCTGTAAAGACTGATTATGTCAGCAGAGGAAGTCGTTTTGATCAGAAACATCAGTCGTTTGTACAAAGTTGTTGGTAATAACTGTCACTGTGAAACATGTGAGCAGTGTGCAGTCACGATGTTTAAACAAAACCTCAAATCTAATAATTTTATTATTTTTTATAAATAATTGAATGATTTTAACTATTAGATGATTCACTTCAGCCCTCAGACAGACATAACATGTTTATACCTATAAAGATCCTGTACAGGGCAGGCTACAAAACTCTTCAGACTGACTCTTTAATGGAGAAAATGCTGAGAGCTCTTGGTAACGACTTTAAAATGTGGAGACATATCCTTTTTGTAATTTTGGACAGACAAATCGACATACAGTGGTGTGAAAAACTATTTGCCCCTTCCTGATTTCTTATTCTTTTGCATGTTTGTCACACAAAATGTTTCTGATCATCAAACACATTTAACTATTAGTCAAAGATAACACAAGTAAACACAAAAGGCAGTTTTTAAATGATGGTTTTTATTATTTAGGGAGAAAAAAAAATCCAAACCTACATGGCCCTGTGTGAAAAAGTGATTGCCCCCTGAACCTAATAACTGGTTGGGCCACCCTTAGCAGCAATAACTGCAATCAAGCGTTTGCGATAACTTGCAACGAGTCTGTTACTACGGTGGCCCTGAAGTGCAAACCACCACAACAAATCACTAAACACAACAACAAATAAAGAATCACAAAAACAAATTTAAAAACACTAAAACAAATTCAAAAACACAAAACAAAAGAGGAATCACTAAAACAAATTCAAAAACAAAATAACAAATTGAAAAACACAAAAACAAATATAGAAACAAATTAACAAATTGAAAAACACAAAAACAAAAGAGGAAGCACATTTTCTTGCAAAGACTCCGACAATATTGAGAGAATTTTTTTTTGCATTTTTTTTTTAATATGGTCAAAATTCAATTTAGGAACTTAAAGTAAATTAGGAAAAATTTGCAACGGTTAAAATCCATCTTTTAACAATTCTTCTTGAATACAGAAATGCTTTACAAACGTAATATTCACCTTACCTCCTCCTATGCTGTCTGCTATAAAATGATTATTCAACATCTTATTTGCACCAAGCCTTTTGCTTTTAAAACATGGATGAAGTCCTGCGTTAATCTCAGAAAGGGACAGTCTACCCATAATGCAGCTGATGGAATCTGCTTAAAAAACTTTAGTGGAAAAGTTTCCAGCTTTTTATGCATCGGCTGTGCCTTCGTTCTTGGGTCCAGCCCTTATCCTTACCCTACCCTCCTCCTTTAATTCAAAGTCAGACAGATGATCTTGACAGCACTCATTAATTGTGTATAAACATTAAGTCTCTAAGCACTCAGATAGCTTTCACCATTTGGAAGACGGATGATTTGATATCAGTTAACGTGACAGTTGAGTGCCTCTCTGCTCAGACCAGTCCAGTTGGCCCCTCTCTTTTTATTCCTAGCTCCTCTTAGCGCCCTCTGCTCCCCAGAGGATGACTGTCAGTTGCTTTTTCTATCCAAGCTGCAAATAAGAAGAGAAAGCCCCTTTAATGTGTCAGTCCATAACAACAGTGGGCTGTCAAGCTGATAACCCCCTCGTTGTCTCCATGGGGACAATTAAAGCTCGTATTTGGTAACAGCTTTTGTCATTTTTTTAATGTTTTTATAATGAGAAAGCAGCATTCCCCCATCAATATATAAAAGAGGTGTTTATAAATAATGCACAGATTTTCTCAAGTCAAACCTTATTAGAAAATTTAAGTCTTCCTCATATCTGTGAGATTCTGCATACCTGAGTTCACAAAGTCTAATAATTAGAGGATTAATTCTGGGATACAGCTCCATTACACTGAATCTAATCATCAAAGCCAAGAGACAAGAGATGGATAATTTAAACTGAAGTACCGTAGATCAGTTGGTGTAGCGTGGGTCATGTTGGCGTGGTGTAATTAGAACGATGAAGACCAGAGTTTATTAGCAGTTGTGTATGATCTGAGGCTACGGCGAACACACGTTAAGAATCATTCACTTGTACACAGCCTGGCCGGTTTTAGTCTGGTTTTTTTTTTTTGCTTCAGACAACTGCAGTGAAAACCGCCCGGCTCTAATTGGATCTCCTCTCATGGTTAGACAAGACAGGGGCCACGAGGCCTCACCTACACAGGCCACAGCTCGATTCAGCAGAGGATGCTGGTAATTATACATTCTGCTGAGGAACGCCGCTCTGTTTTCACTCGGCCATTGAAGCGACGTTTGTCCAGGTTACCCTTGTGCTGACGGGGACATCTTGACCAAAGCGATTCCACAAAGATGAGAAAAGTTCTTTTTAAATTCCAATAGTTTCTATAATTGCTGTTGTAACCCCCATCAGCGCCCCAGACAGAGTTCAGCTGAAACTGAATTCATTTTTTTGATGAGCTGAAACTCTTTTGACGTGCTTTCATCCTTCCTCTAAAGGCAACATACTAATGGGTTGGTGTCAGTTTGAGTATAAAAGCTTTCTAAATGAATAAAATGGTTATCGTGACGAAAACATTTTTATTTGTTGTTGGAAAAACTTTTTCAGACTGGATGTCTCTACAGGAACATGTTAGGATCGCTGTGTCCCTGGCATCCAGCTGAGCTGCAACGCTTTGTGACTTCAGCTTAAATCTGATGTTTATTTTGTTGCTTTTTTTTCCCTGAACACACAGCTGAACTAGTTTCTTGTGTGTCTTAACTATTACTGAGATGATGTTGGAAATTAACATATTGGATCTGTTGATTTGCCACGCTGGATCTGAGGAGAATTGGACAAACCCACAAATGGAAAATTTCCACAACATTGACACTGAATATGTAAAAACCAGAAGGTGTCATTTTATGCTTTTGTGCTTAAGAATGAGTGGTAACAAAAGAAAACTAGAGTTCACTTTCATTTTTGTTGTAACCACTGCTCGTTTCCTCTCTGCGGTGAGTGTTGGAGAGAAGAGGCTGCAGGGGACATTCAGTCTTCATAGCAACATGCAAATTTTATTGAATTTGACCAAGTAGAATTCTGGATTTCAACAGAAAAATGATGATGGCGATGCATTCAGTTGCAATCAGTTCTTTTCACATATAATTTGCCATATTATACAGGTGTTTTCCTCCTACATTTACCTGCAGTTGACATCTAAAACAGCCAAAATCCAAGATCGTTATAGACTTCCTATTTAAATTTGACGTCTACCACAAAACAAAAGCTGATCCATAGGCTGTTTGTTCATAATGCGTTTTTAATGAAGGCACATGATCTGCTGTGCATTCAGTCATTGAGTTTATAATTATAAACATTCCTATATTCAACAACAGGCTGCAGTGTCCATATGTCGTTTCTTTCTGTATAGCCAAAGATTATTTTTTTCCTCCTCTTCACAGCTCTGTTTCCAGTTACTGCCTCTTCTTCCTCTTCATTCTTACAGCCACACATTAAGAGCTTATTTATAGTCGTTTGCGGCTCAAGCATGCAGAGTCTGCATGATTTCTAAATTCTGTGCAACATAGACCTGCCGGACCCCCGCGGTTGTACATGTTATTTATGCTTTCCTTGTCTGCAACGCATGTGATGTAAATTTACTCACCTGCACCAGTGCACTTAAACATGGAAACCATTATACGGCCATGTTAAAATAAAACTTCAAAGACTTGTTCATCTACTGCAAATATGGAATAAATGTACCTAATTAGAAGGTTCATTTTGCATCTTAAAAGTTGTTACTGCATGTTTCCCAATTAACTAAACGCCATAAACGAGTAAATAAAATGAGCTGTGAAAACTAGATCTGCTCAGTGTGAGACTTGTGTGAATGTATCGCTTCTCTACATAGATATTTTCCCCTCAAGATTAATTTAAAAAGCTGATTATGCATCCTCACAAACCGGATAACTACATAGGAAGATAAGTCATCAACTAAAAAATCATTGGAATGTATTTACATCAGCAATTAATGTATGCAATTAGATACAGTTTCACTAATCAGACTTGCTGTGCAAAACAACATAAACAGGCATGGATATTTATAGATTTTACCTTTTTGGATTCAGCTCACAGTGTTCAAGACAGGAATATTACTAACAGTATTCAAATGCTCACTGCAGAAAATCACGTGAGTCTCTGAAGTGAAGGAAAACATGAAATCTGCCACCTGACTGGAAACACTTTTGGGATATTTTAAAGAGCAGCAGAGCCTTGCAGCTCATTTAGGGGGGGAAAAAACAAAAATACTTTAAATTTTCACCCATTAAAGAAACGCTAATCATCTAGAAATGTGTTTCTGTGTAAAGGTTATAGATAGACTTATAGTTTAGTCTTGGCTGTACTCAGACTAGCTGTTAGCTCATCAGTCCAGTAGGACGCCATTTTCTTTTACCAGTTCATTCAGGAAGCTATCTACTATAGATGAGTAATTATTTATCATTTCTACACAGAAACACACTTTAAAATGGCTGAAATATTCATAGAAGAGGTTTTTAATACTATAAATATGAACTTTTTACCTATTAAAAATATCGAGCTTAAGATTATTGTGATTACTATCATCCTTTTGAGGCAATTGTCTCTAAATAACACAGATATTATGACGCAGAGATGACACGTTCCCACATGAATGAAGGAAACTTTGCTCTTTGTTTATTTCTCAGTCTCATCCTCTTCACTCACCTGCCAGCTTTCATATGTCTCATGCTCTGTCTCTCTGCCCTCAGGTATATCCAGGGCTAATGGTGACCGCAGGCCTTATCCACTATGTGCTCAACCTTCTCCACATCACCGTCCACATCCGGGACGTGTGCGTGTTTCTGGCACCGGTGTTCAGCGGCCTGACCGCCATCTCCACCTTCCTGCTGACGCGGGAGCTGTGGAACCAGGGCGCAGGGCTACTGGCAGCCTGCTTCATCGCCATCGTCCCGGGCTACATCTCTCGCTCCGTGGCGGGCTCTTTTGACAACGAGGGCATCGCCATCTTTGCGCTGCAGTTCACCTACTACCTCTGGGTACGTGGAGTTTTTCTCTGAAAGGAATTTAAATTTATCAAAAGGAACATTTAACCCTCTGATGCACCTAATTGTTGAGCTTTAATTTTAATTATCTAGAATAAGATTAAATAATTGTTACTATGAAGAGGACAGGCTTTCTGAAGCAGGGAAAGTATCCTCGCTTTCAAGTCTTGTTTGCCTCAGATGTTGAATAATTTATCTGCAGCCTTGAAAAGCAAGCTGGTGATCTTTGCTGGCCATGTGGTTCACAGGATACAACAAATGTGCTTAAAAACCTTCACAATAGGATGACCTTTAAAAGTAGAAAAGACGAGTTAAAGGTGGAATAGCCCTCTCCTTTCAATTTACTTCCCTTTTTTAAAAATACATGTAGTGCACACCACGGGTTGTGCTACAGACACACACACAAAGCTTTGTTTAATGTTCAACTACACTCTGAGTTAGTTTGTTTCCTCTCTGTGATTAATAAACTTTATTTGGGTTGTCCTTGATCTTAACTGAATGAAGTATTTTTGACCTAGTTGAGATGTTTACAGGAGCTACCATCACAGAGCAGCTTTTTTAAGATGAAAGAATTTAAAGCAGGTTCTTGATATCAGTTTGTCCGTTTCTTGCAGCCCTGCAGCTGTTTTAACATAAAGGCTTCATAGGTGTGTGTGTGTCTGTAAAAAGTAATACTTCTGCTTCGCAAACAGTTTCATCTGCATCCTTTTCCTCATTATCTTGAGCTTGAAATACAGGAAAGATTTCTCCCTTCTACAGTGAGCTGTACCTGTTAAGTTTGACATGTTTCGGTTTTTTGAGCATTAAAAAGAAACCTGAGAAAATATTGTTCTCATAATCAGCCTAAGAACTGTAATCAGCTCCATCTGTAAAACCAGACTTATTTCTGTATCAGTCTGTTGAGTTCAGGTTGTAAATCGTTGGGTTACTTAACGTAATCCCTGGTTCTTTGATAACAGAGTGAGGTGTTTCACTATGGGAATCGCCTCGGCGTGACCAACTACGGAAGCTCCAATGACATCACGTCTGTCTGTGACAGACAGGTTGAGCCGTGCTCGGGCTCCACCCACCCGACCTTACCACGGCCAACCGACCCCTCCTACTCATTCTGGGCAGATTTCTTACCGTGCCCATGCAAGGAGGGAATTGTTGGTGAAACACCTCACTCTGTTATCAAAGAACCAGGGATTACGTTAAGTAACCCAACGTTCTTTTTCTAACTTCGTTCGGTGTTTCACTATGGGAGATATGGCCCGCTCCCGGATTGCATAGTTAACCCTGAGACTGCCAACCACAACAGCCTCCAGCCACGCATTATGCGGGCTCCGTAGAACCTGCCTCAAGCACGGAGTGTGCCAATGATGGCCGGGACACGTCCAGCCTGTAAAATCGTGCAAACGTAAGCGGTGTTGCCCAGCTAGCCGCTGCACAAATATCCTGGACCGATACCCCACGGAGTAAGGCCCAAGATGTAGCCATGCTCCTAGTAGAATGAGCCTTCAACCCGACAGGGGGTTGAGCACCCTTACATCTATAAGAAAGACTGATAGCCTCCACAATCCAGTGAGCTAGCCTTTGACGGGACACAGGTTTGCCCTTATGGGCGGTGGCCCAAGAAACAAACAGCTGGTCAGACTTCCTGAAACCAGACGTCCTGTCCACATAAGTCTTTAAAGCCCGAACAGGGCATAGACAGTTAAGCTCCTGTTCCTCTGCTGAGGAAAAAGGAGGGGGGTGGAATGCCAACAGCTCCACTGAAGAACACCTATATGATGAATCCATCACCTTAGGCACAAACGCCGGATTGGGCCTTAAACACACCTTAGTGAAGCCCGGGGCCCACTGTAAACAAGAAGGACTGATTGACAAAGCCTGTAGATCACTCACTCTCTTAGCCGCGGCCAAAGCCAAAAGCAGAACCACCTTCAAAGAGAGTACTTTCATACTAGCCCCCTCCAACGGTTCAAAAGGATGATGACAGAGAGCCTCTAGCACAAGCGAGAGGTCCCACAACGGCACCAGCGGTCTAGAGACCGGCAGTTTGCGGCGTGCGCCCCTCATAAAGCGACACACCAAAAGGTGCTGACCCACAGGTTTGTCACCAAACCCCACATGGCAGGCTGAAATAGCCGCCAGATAAACTTTGATAGTGGAGAAAGACCTGCCCTTCTCCATCAAGCTCTGTAAAAAACAGAGAATATCCACAACAGAACACTGAAAAGAGACAATCTGTCTCTCCTCACACCACTTCTCAAAAACTCGCCATTTACCCCTGTAAAGAGAGCGAGTAGAGGGGGCCCTTGCATTCTGAATTGTATCAATGACGTCCGGAGGCAGTCCGGCTGCATCTAGATTCCACCTCTCACGGGCCAGGCCCAGAGTGCCATGTGTGGTCTGGGTGGGGATGATAAATCTCCCCCCTTGCCTGTGACAGAAGGTCCCTGCGAATAGGTAGGGGCCAGGGTTTGTCCCACACCATCTGCATGAGGTCTGCCACCCAGGGCTTGGATGGCCACCATGGGGCCACCAGTATCAAGGTCAGGCCCTGCTCCCTCACTCGTGATAGAATTGAGGGAATCAAACTGAGAGGAGGAAATGCATACAGCAGCACGTTCGGCCACGGGTGAGCCAGCGCATCTACCCCTAGAGGCGCGTCTGCATCTGACAGGGAGAAAAACAGGGGGCAATGGGAGTTTTCCCATGAGGCGAAGAGATCTACGGCGGCCTGACCGAATCTCTGCCATACCTGGCGAACCACCTGGGGGTGGAGCTTCCACTCCCCATACAATGGATTCCCTCTGGATAACAGATCTGCTCCTCTGTTCATACACCCCGCTACGTGAGTTGCTCGAACTGAGAGGAGCCTGGTGCTGCACCACCAGATCAGTCTCGAGGCCAGCCTGTGCAGCTGAAGGGATCGAGTCCCACCCTGCCGGTTGATGTATGCCACAACCGTGGTGTTGTCTGTCTTCACTAAGACATGGCGGTCCCTTACAAAAGGCAGAAAGTGTTTTAAAGCGAGGAATACTGCCAGCAGTTCCAGCACATTTATGTGAACTTGCTTCAAACTGCGTGACCAAACGCCGTTCACGACTCTGCCCATCAACGTCGCACCCCAGCCCGTGAGGGATGCGTCTGTTGTCATGGTGACCCTGTTCGTCACTGCTCCCAGCGGAACCCCGGTCGTAAAGATCGCGGGGTCCGTCCACGGCTGTAGAGCCGCTACACAGCTGGGAGTTACTCTCACCCTTCGGCTGAGATGACGGCGGGAGCAAAGTCGCAACGCCTTCACCCACCGCTGAAAATCCCTCATCATCAGCAGTCCCAGCTGTACTACAGCAATAACCGAGGCCATGAGGCCGAGAAGGCGCAGGCAAAATCTGAACGAGACGAGATTTCCTCGCCGAAAACGTCCGAGACACTGTGTGAAGGACGTGATCCTCCCCTGGGACAACATGACACGATACGAGAGGGAGTCCAGCTTGAGACCCAAATACTCGGTGCACTGCATGGGGATCAAGCGGCTCTTGGTCCAGTTTATCTGGAAACCCAGGTCGGTCAAGTGACGTAACACCGCCTGGGAGTCGCTGATAGCCTGCTCTCGAGAGTGAGAACATATCAGATAATCGTCTATATACGAGAAAATCCTGATGCCCCGAGCCCTGAGTGGGGACAGCGCTGCTTCCACACATTTGCTGAACACCCTCGGTGCTAACGACAGACCGAACGGGATGGTTTGAAACTCGTAGGTTGTGCTCTGATAAGCAAACCTGAGAAACCTCCTGTGTGGTGGATAAACAGCGATGTGAAAATACGCGTCCGCGAGGTCGATTGTTACGAACCAATCCCCGGGACGGATGGAGCGACAGAGTGTTTTGTGAGTCAACATTCTGAACGTGTACTTGCGTAAGTGTTTGTTCAACACACGCAGGTCGAGTATCTGTCTCTTATACACAT
>SSNR01000012.1:5265985-5310519 GCA_006937965.1 Callopanchax toddi
GTTCTCCGCCTTCTTTGGTTGTCCTCCTGTTTGTCTCTGTGACCTGGCACCACCTTGCCGGCCCTGTATAGCCGTGGCAGGTGCTGTTAAACCAGGTCTGGGTCCCTGGGTGGGATGAGGGTTTTGCTTACGAGGTAAGCAGAGATTAAAGGCCTCGCCTTCCTGCTTCCTGCGAGTGCTCGTCTCCCTCATCCTCTCCAAAGCTGGGCCAAAGAGACCTTTGGAGGGGTCATATGGGGCGTTCATGACCTCCGCCTTCTGGGTATCACCCAGACCCGAGAGGTTTAGCCATAAAGCTCTCTCACCAGAGACAGCCAGCCCCATCACATGACCACAGCCCAGAACTGCTCCCCTGGAGGAGCGCAGGATGAGATCATTAACCACACAGATTGTGGGAGCACTGAGGGAGCTCCAGTGTAGTCTTCTCACGGGAAGAAAGCAAGAATGAGTAGGAGGGGTCGGTTGGCCGTGGTAAGGTCGGGTGGGTGGAGCCCGAGCACGGCTCAACCTGTCTGTCACAGACAGACGTGATGTCATTGGAGCTTCCGTAGTTGGTCACGCCGAGGCGATTCCCATAGTGAAACACCGAACGAAGTTAGAAAAAGAACCAATACCAACAGGTTACTAAATGAACAGAACGTGCACACAGCATGGGATAAAAGCTGCTACACAGAAATGATATTACTGTATTTATAAAAGTAATCAGAATGGATACAGTTCTGCAGTAAATATTTATGATCAGCTAAATATTATGCAGTTTTTGAATGATTTCATTTATTAAGGGGGAAAAAGCTCTCCAAACCAACCTGGCCCTATGAAAAAAATAATTGCCCCCTTTTGTTAAATTGATTAACTGTAACTCTTGACTCCACATGATTTGGAAAGCTGAGTTCAGTTTCACCCAGATTACTGTTAGATATGTAGAATTAAAGGCATACTCAGTAGCCAGGTAAACAAACGGGGTCTCGCTAGCTATTTTACAGAAACACGTCTCGGTGAACTCACCCCTCCCGTTGGGTAAAGTCCATATGCCAGCCTCCCACGGACATGGGGACCACGGTTTGCAAAGGTGTCTGTCGGCTACTACTAACTGGTTAGAAAAGAACTTCCTTCAGTTAAACCCTGAAAAGACTGAATGTCTGATTGTTGCCCCTGATAGGATGGTCCCTCTGATCAGTCAACATATTGGACATTTAAGTTCTGCTGTAAAGTCAAACCTGAGGAATCTGGGCGTTATTTTCGACCAATCAATGTCTCTTGAAGGTCACTGAAAACAGCTGGTCAGAAACTGTTTTTATCATCTGAGAAATATTTCCAAACTGAGAAAGTTGGTGTCAAAACCTGAACTGGAAATGGTTCTTCATGCTTTTATCTCCTCCTGTCTAGATGACTGTAACACACTTTTCACATGTTTGAACCAAAAAGCCCTTGACCGCCTTCAGCTGGTCCAGAACTCTGCAGCGAGGCTCCTCACTGGAGCAAACAGGAAAGATCACATCACTCCTATTCTGAGGTCTCTGCACTGGTTACCTGTTAAATGTAGAGTTCATTTTAAAATCCTGACTCTAACTTTCAGGGCCCTACATGGTCAAGCTCCTGTTTATGTTACTGAACTGATAAAGCCGTACGCTCCAACCCGAGCTCTCAGGTCCACAGACCAGAATCTCCTAACAGTTCCAACGACCAGATTTAAAAGTCCAGGTGATCGCTCCTTCCAGTCTGTTGCACCTCGACTTTGGAATAAACTTCCTTTAGTTTTACGCCTCATAGACAGTCTGGACTCCTTTAAAAAGCAGTTGAAGACCCAATTATTCAAAACTGCTTTTAAATAACTCTTTTATGTTCTCTTGTTGTTGTTTAATGATTTTGATTTGTAATGATATTTTGTTTGTTTAATTGATTTTATTTGTTTTATCATGTTTGATTCTGTTTTCTGTGAAGCACTTTGTGATTTTTTCTGTGAAAGGTGCTATAGAAATAAACTTTACTTACTTACTAGGTGACAAAGCAGAGTCTTACTTACTAGGTGACAAAGCAGAGTCTAACTCCAGCCACAGAAATGTTCCCCCAGCTTTTCCTCTTTTCACCTCCAAACATTTTTAGTTTTCTGCTAGCTGAAAAGGTGTTTTTTGTGGGGGGACTCTGGTATTTTTATCTTAAAATAGAAGCGCTAACCGCCACTTCTACTTTCACTTTCACTTCCGGGATGTTCTGCCCCAAAATGTGTCCGGGTGGATTAATGCCAATCCAAGCAGTGAGGAAATGCGGCAGACTGACAGCTGGATTGTCCAATCCTATCGTTCGGTCCGAACGATAGGATTGGCTGAAGTTTTTAGAGAACTGTGGGACAACTACTTTGATTTCTTTTGGGGGTTTTTTAATCTCCACGATATATTTATGGCTATACTATGTTGGAACGTTGTTAAGAGGCTTTTAAAAAAAGCGTTAAAAGCTACATTGTTTACCTGACTACTGAGTATGCCTTTAAGAAATCGCTTCAATAAAACCAGTTTGACAAAATGAAGTAGGCTCAAAGATCTCAGAAAGCTACACATTGTGTCCTGTTCTGACAAAATTAAAGAACAAAAGAACCCATGACATCTAAAGCACTGCAGACCTCCTAGGATTGGTTAAGGTCAGAGGTCATGATTCAGCATAAGAAACCAGACGAGGCAACAATGGCATCTGTGAGAGAGTTCCAAACCCAAAAGAACACAAAGACCCATCTCACGTTTATCAAACACCTTGATGATGCTCGAGACTTTTGGGAAAATATTCTGTGGACGGATGAGACAAAAGTGGAAAACCTTTGGAAGATACTAGCAGTATTTCAGAAAAGTATCATACCAACAGTCCAGCTTGGTGGTGTGATGGTCTGGGGTCGCTGGGCTGTCTACCAGAAAATTCTGAACGAGAATATCTGACCTTTGACCTTAATCAGGTCGTTCATGAGTCATTACCAGTTATCCTAAACAGAGAAGAAATCTGTAAAGGGACAAATACTTTTTCACAGCACTGTAAATGTTGACAACAAAAGTATCAGATCTTATTTTGTCATAATTTATAATTAGCTCAATAAGAAAAATGATAGAAGTCAGGGTTAATTTAGTTGCTTCTGTGACTAGAGGCGAATGCAAGAAGAAAACTCTGGAATTTGTAAGTGCATACTATTAGAGCACAGTGGGTATGTTTATATAATCTTCTGTGATCCCGATAAGTCTGTAGAAATCATGCTGTTAACAAAATTGCCTCTTGTTCCAGTAGTCTGCAGCGTTAGAACGCCGAGGTGTCAACTTATAATAAACCAATTACCAGACCTGCACAGCAAAGTTGCATGTGGTTAAATTAATATGGCAGGATATTTTAGGTGAGTGCGAATTAATTATTGTAGAATTTATTAAAGCAAAATGCATAATTTAACCCAGAGAAGGAGAAGCTGTTTTATGTGTGTGTGCAGCGAAGGAACTTATTTATTAAAACTCAAACTGCATGAAGCCAGTTTGCCTGCCTGCAGGGTTTTCTCCCAAATGTGCAAATATAAGGAAGTGCTTGTGCACTCGAGCTTTTAAAATAATTTATTCTCATTTCTGACTGTAAACATAATCACGGGTATGCTGTAGTTTAGATTCTATATGGTTAATGCTGTCATTAGTCATTACCTTTGATTTTAAACATTAAACGGAAAGGATAAAATGTGGAACATAAATATTTTTCTCCGTTGCAGCTTTTCTTTTGATTACGTTTTCTGTGTTTTTGCTTTGGATCTGCTGCTCAGTGTTCTTTGGTTTTACCCTTTTATTTATTTATCTTTAGAGGCTTTGGTATTATCCAGGGTGGATCAGTGCATGATAGAATACTTCAGTCCTTTTACATCCAGACTGTACTTATTCATTTCTGCTACATGCAGCTTGTACCACAGTTGTAGCTGTTTGTTCATTGTGATCTAAATCGTTCTCATCGGAAGCACCACAGGTACAGATATAAAGCAGATAAATTCATCCGTTTCTATAATCTAGTGACCTTTTTAGTTTGTATTTAAGCATTTAAGAAGAATTTGTAGTCGGTGGAGAGACTGCCTGAGATCAGAAGCTTAGTCTCTATAACCAGCAAGTAAATTGTGGAGATACTGAGTGATTTCCTGCTGTCACACTTAAGGTGCCCTTGAGCAAGGCGCTGCACCATCTCCCCCAGATACTATTCCAAGTGTGTGTTCACATTCTCTTCCATGTAATTTGAAAGATACCCTTAAATTTTAATATAATTTGTGCTTAAATGTCCCAGGGTTTAATATAGAAGTCATACTGTTGAGTGTGTAAAAGGATTGTGGCAAATAAGGAATCATTTTCAAATATTTTATTGGCCTCTTTTGGCTGAATGCAGCTTATAAAAAGCACCTTTTCTGCTAAGAAGTTTTCAAGTCTTTTATGTAGTTTTTATAGGTGAAACAAAAAGATTTAGAACAAGTCTTCTAATTGGATGAACTCATTTCTGAGCAGAACATTGTATCAAATTCAACTAGCTCCACAGGCTAGCTAGTCTGTCCTCACAACTAATGCAAAATGTGGTTCCCCTGGTCACTGGAGATCTTTGAAGGGTTATACAAATGCAGGAACAGCAGGGATGTGAAAAGACAATCGGATGTGAGAAGTCCTTCAGAAAATGTAATTATTTTAAGAAAATATTTGCTTTTCTTTCTGCAAATACAGCACTTTTGTCATTTAAATTCCTAAATGACTTCTGAGGCACAAATGTTCCTCCTACATGTTATCTGTTGAACGATGATGACATCCTGTATCGGAAAGTCTGATTAACTGGTGTAGTCGTATCTGTCCTCTTCAAGGAGAATTCAGTAAGCGAACAAAAAAAAAAAAGAGCTTTTGTCAAACATGCCACAGGCATTTTTAAATTTTAATAGAAAATCACGGGCTATTTGTCCAATTTAATTTTACCTTTGAGGCGTTGATATTAATCTGTGTTTGAGTGCGAGGATACGCTGCACGGTGGAGGCTTTCATCCAGGTACCGATTCAGGTATTTCATCATAACACGCCTCGCTGCTGTTTGTCACAGTGTGAAAAGCTTGACGGTAAAGGAGCCGGCGAATTGCAAGGAGCTTTTCTATCCTCCAAATATTCAGCCATGTTGGTTAAAGCCACTTTGCTAAAGCATCAGCAGATCTACATGTGGTTTTACTTTAAGTCCCCTGCAGGCTCCTGTCTGGTGCCGAGCAGCACTCCAGTGTCCAGGCGTCTGGGAGCCTCTCCGTACAATTCAAGTCGCTCGATAAAAAACTGCCTGTCCACTGACTCAGCAGTGTAACCGCTCAATTGATAGTTCCACTCAGTTAAGCTTACATCCTTAAACACACTCTGCATATCTCTTGGCAATTTCAGCTGGTACTACCTTATCTGTCTGGCAGTAATTTTTAGGTTTCAGCAGAATTGAATTGGTGGTAGTTTTATTTCCTGCTCTTAGCATTCGTTTTGATGATATTCCATTGCAGTCTGCACAGCTTTTTTCTTTCTTTCTTAAAAGAAATTCCCCATTGGTTACAGCCTGGCAGTGGAGAGCGTGGCTGGTTAACCTGCACTTGAACCACGAGCGCACGCTTTGATTGACATTAAATGCAATCCTCATGATGAGAGCCTGCTTTCTTTACTGCTATTGGATAGAAGCCAGGTCTGAGAGAAGTGATTACCTTTGAAAGATAAAGCCAGTCAAAATGGGGGGGGAGGGGGGAGATATCATCTCAATTTTACTGGAAAGGAATAAAAACTCTTTGCGGTTTCACACAAAAAGGGACACCTGGTCAATCTGGGGGCCAAGTTTTTAACTGATACTGCGGATGCAGATGAATAAAAACCACTGATTTTAAATTACTTTCAGGGAAATTGTTTGTTTCTGGTGTTATTACTGAAAACTGGAATGAGCACACACAGTAGCCAGGCATAAACTAAAGATTAGTTATGAAACAATTATCAGTTTTAATTGTTATGGTGGGAAAAGCAGTATCACAGGTTTAGAGTTATTGTTCTGTTAAAATTTTATCTAGAGACCAAACTACAAAGCTATGAAAAAGCTTTTGATTCTCCAACAGATGCAAGAAGATTGCATCAAAGACTTTTTAATGCTTCAGAGACGACCAGCTCTGCTGTGTGGACAGATTTTAAATGTTATTGGGAATCATTTAAAGCCATTGTGATCCAACAGGCCATTTGTATCTGCTTGTTACGTTAGAGCTAATACAAAATGGCTAATATTTTAGCCTCATGTACTTATTGAAATGAAATGTTCTGTCAGTTTTACTTGACTTGCTTGTCAAAATTATCATTAACTGAAGATCAGCTGTCCAGCTATCCATCCACTGACTGCATAACCAAGGTCGAGTCACAGAGGCGACAGGTCTAGGAGTCTGTCATTCCTCTTCCTACTGACACTTTCCAGCTCTTCCAGAGGGATCCCAAGGTGTTCCCAGGCTAGAGAAGATATAGAATCCTTTCATCAAGTTCTGGATCTGCTTTGAGGTCTCCTCTCAGTGAAATGGACCTGGAAATTCTCCAAAAGAAGCTAATCAGAAAGCATCCTAATAAATGTTGGAATCACCTCCGCTAACTTGTTTCAATGAGCATCAACAACAGCTCTACTTAGAGCTCCTATTGGATGACGGAGCTCTTCACATTCTCTTTAAGCCTGGCCCCCTTTGGAGGAAGCCAAATTACAGCTGCTTGTTTCAGAGAATTTGTTCTTTTCTTCAGGATCCAAGTCTCATTAGGTGAAGGATGAAAGATACAGTCTAGTAAATATAGTTTTATCTTTCGGTTCAGACCTGTCCTGATCTGTTGGTCCATTTCTTGCTCCATTCTATCATCACCTGCAAACAAGACCCCAAGTTACCTAAAGTCCTCTACTCCAGGTAGACGAGGAGGAAGCATTTCACCCTTTTTAGTCAAAAAACATGGCCTCCGATTCGGAGGAGCTGACTTTTATTAACTTTAATGGAGGGTTATTAGTGTTTTTATGCTTGGTTGAACTTCTATATTGAGGCTTTTTGGTTGAACAAGTCTGATGTGTTATCCTTACTTTTCCACAGCAGTGAAGTGGGACTGAGACACATTTTTTCTCTTCTTTTATAATAAAACCCCCAGTAAAATGGTAGCTAATCTGCAAACAAGCTAGGTATAGTTAGCTAGCTTACACAAACACGGTCCCAGAACTCTCACCCCTCCTGTCGTCTCTAATCCCTATGCCACGTCCCCTCCTGGATGTGGGAATGTGAGTTGCCACAGTAAACGAGAGTGCAAAACACCAGTCACCATTTTTGTGAATCAATCTCACCTCCTGCATGTTCTGCTGCAAAATGCACAAGTGTGCACAAATGGAGGATCCAAGGAAGTGCGGCAGATTGGCGAGACAAACAACTAGATTGTCCAATAGTTGCTTTCTGTCTGAAACGTGTGATTGGCTGAGGTTTTTAGACAAATGCGAGAGAACCATTTTATTTATTTTTTTCCTTTTTTTTCTTGCCACAATATATTTATATCAATACTAGGTTAGAATTTTGTTAAAAGACATGAAAGAAATGCTTTAAGCTAATTTGTTTTCCAAATTTGCTATAGTAGCTTTTTGCTTTGACCTTAAGCTATTTGCTTTTATAAAGACAATGAGGCTAATGCTAGGTGCATCATGTTTTCATCCTGCAGACTAATCAACCTATTCCAACAACAGATGGAATCCAGTAACTTATCTGCAGCAAAGACATTTGTCAAGAATTTTAAATTGAACATTTAGATTAAGGGAGAAAGGAAACAGACTGTTGTGCAACAGACTGCAACCTCAGCAGAGAGCTGCAGGTGATTCGATTTGAAAGAAGTGAGCTACATTTTTAAGTGCCTCGTGACATAATACCCACCATCTGAAATAATAAACTCAAAGAAGACATTTTCTTTAACAAATTGTTGGGAAATGTTCTGTTCCAGATCATGACATCACCCCGTAACTTTTCTGAACTCGTTTTAAACCTGTGCCAGAAGCATTTCTCACCTCAGCGTGTGTATTAGGTTGGATCGGGGATGTGCGTGTTTGTTTCTGCATCATCTTAATGACCTCTTGTCATCTTGTGTGTGGGAACAATACATCTCAGAGTGAGGCAGGTGTTCATGCTGACAGCCATCATCGCCTCTTAAGGTGGCATGTCATGAGTGGAGCTGCTCCATCAAAAAGAAAAACCTTGCTCCACTCATCTGCCCCTATTCACATCTTCTATTCGATTTAGCGAGGGCCCTGAAAAACAATCATCCTGGCCATGCACCACTGCTCCCCATTATCAGTCTCATTTACCCACATTTGTCTTTGCGGTTTCTTGTCCTCCTCTCCATCCCTCTTCTATATTGTCTCGCTTTAATTGTCTTTGTCGTCCTTTGTCTTGCTCTTGCTTTGTTCTGGTTTCTTCCTCCTTTTTCTTGTACTTCCAAACTTACTTTCTCAGACTGTGTCATCTCATTGCTCATTACTTTCTTCCACCGCCCCCACCACCCTTCATCTCTTTACCCCTAACCTCTCCTTAAAATGACAGAAATACAAAGAATTTTTTTCTTAGGTCTCAGCCCAATCTTCATTATTCAAGTCCTTCATTTTCACCACTAATAACCCATTCAACTCCACTCTCTTAATCTGTGTGTTTACCCCTCTAACACACACACACATCCTCTTATAATCTATAATTGAATCCACTCACTCAGAGGAGAGCTGCTCCATTGGTCTACATAAGAGAAACACTCACACAAAACAGTTTCACAGCATCCCTCCCATTTCTCTAACCTCGTGCACCATGGCTGCATTGTAGTAACAGTAATTCCACTCTGTCTCTTGGCTCACATTTAATTAGCTGGACTGGTAGCACACTGGGTGACTTCTGTGTCTCCACAAAGAGAGCAGCGCCTGGGTGGGGGTCGTTTCAGGAGGAGGCTGAGGCACCCGTTGAACGCAGCATGTACTGCAATGAATGGATGCATGTGACTCAGCTTGAGTGGGACTGTTGTCTGAGGGGAAGGCTTTTTCTATTACCAGTGTTATCGTACTCCGTCACGGTGCTCGTCGTCACACTTAAAAGAAAAACGCAGCATGGCCACGGTTGTGAGAAGTTTTAGTGACTTTGCCTTTAGTGGCAACACGACACAAATATATAAAATCAGCTGAATACAGATGACAAGTTTTAGTTGTGGGTTTAGCTGTGTACTTTTATTATTGTAGAGGTTTTGTTGGTGGGTTCAGGTAAATAAAACAAAAATACTGAGACTTAAATTCCAGATTTTTAAATGTTGGAAATGTTTGTCCTTTGTAAACTCGAATAACAATTTCAAAGCAGATAGTAAGAAAAATGTAAGCAGTGTTCCATTTATCTTGGCAGTCAGAAAACCAGTAGGCCTAACTAGATGTTGTGCTCATCAACCATGATGAATAATATTAGCTATCAAAGCAGATAATGTATTTTTCTGGGTTCTGTGCATTCAGACCCTGTAGCAGCATATTACCTGGTTTATTGGATTATAAACTGACAGAAGTTTACATTTTTATTACGGTTTTAATGTATAAGGCAGTGATATTGGAGATTGAGCTGGGATTGGTCAGCAATATCCGACTTTGAGTCGGGATTTTCATTTTAGGACACATTCCATTTCCTTTTTTCCTTTTTCTTGACTCTAGTCAATAACGTAACTTCTCTGCTGCCTTCAGCTGTTGAAAAGTGAAGCCATTATATTTCATTTGTAGGCGGCCATGTTGCATCTTAAAAACCAGTCTGCACACTCAGGATGTGGGTCTGAAAGTCCTGCCTACTCATCCACATACAATCATAGTGGTTTTTACAGGGCGCTTGCAATGCAATCATGCTTGAATTTTTAATAAAGTGCTTTAAAATGTAACTGGTCAAAGCACAGTAACAATTATGAGACAAGGAAGTGGAAACATCATTTTGAGTATAAATGCAGTGTAAGAAAAAATATCCATGAAAACTTAGTAGTAGTTTTCTGCTGTGACTTTTTCTATAAAGTTTATAACACTTTTGTTTGTCCTGATGCAGAATAACAATCACCAATGTAAGGTGCTGGAAAATTTTAAACTCACCTTGAAAAGACTTGAAGACTTCTTGAATTTGATTTTGGCAAATGTGCAAGAACCTGTGTTTATGTATCTAGCAGACACTTTCATCCACAGCAACTTCAAAATGATGATGTAACCAAGAAGTTACCATTGAGGCCAACAACAAAAGGGAGTTCCTATTTAGCTCCTCCTGTGTCGTTCCTTTTGTGTGACAGTATTCTTTTAGCAGAACTGCAGAATGTATAAACTCCATGTTCACATCACGACCAGTGCACGAGTATACACGAGTATATGTTCATTACAGCTTAATAAAATGATTGGTGCAATCTAATTCTATCAGAACATGAGCATCTTACTGCTGGAACCTTTCATGAGAGTGAAGCGACTTTAGAGCAGACGCTGTAGAGAAGGAATCAGAGAAAGCCTAATCAACTCTCCTGGTCTACTTCCAGGATACTAGGAAAACACAAACATCACTAAATATCTGCAAGAAATCATGACCAGAAACAAAAAGAATCTCAAAAGAATACTATAAAACTTATCTAACATACTTTTAAGTTGTTGCACTTAAAAAACAAATCTCTACTGAAGTCACTAGCTTCAGAGCTTTTTCCATAAATACTGTTTTAAAGCTGGGCTGACATAATGGTGTCGTTAGGCTTATTGGGAGTGTAATAATTAACGAGGCACAGTGTAAAAGACACATTTGCTCCTGACGAGATTGAAATCAATAATCAGTCCATGTTGGCACTGGATTACAGTGATAATTAAACTTTTTTTTTATCTGCTGGAGAAAAACTTTTTGCCTGACTCGAGTTTAATTGTCCTTTCAGTCTATCTAACAGACATACAAGGTCTGAAACTTTATCATCTTCTAGAAATCAAAGTAAATTTGACCTTGGTGAATATGTTTTGGCCTGGCTGTTTGTGTGTTGGGGGTAGGTCTTGACCTGCATTATAAAGCATCATTATAGTGTGCAGCTGATTGACCCAGAGGTCTGTGTCGGGGTGTTGTGAAAGGTGAGACCACACCGGTCCAGCACTCATTGATTCTCTTTTCTCAGTAATCTGGATTTGTTGAAGGCAATCACGATTCTTGACATCTCCCACCTCAGTTTCACTGGTACTTTGACTAGGATCACTTTAAAGGTCACGCTGAAATATCCCCTCCTATTGTATGTGTTTGTACACGCATGTGTTCACGCACATAAGTGTGTAATTGTTAACTTGTATGCTTGTTTTTAATGTCCGCCTCTGGCTCTTTGAGTAAATCTAGTTCACAGGATTACAGTGAGTCCTTGGCCTTGTATCTTGTTCTTCTGTTTTTATAATGATGATCTTATTAGTAATTATTCATGTATTGATTTTAAAATGTATTGAGTGCAAATTTGATTGGTCAGGAGTCTTAACAGTTCTAATAGTCTGAACTTAACAAAAATCTGTAGATCATGTTTTCTTTCTTTTTTCATTTTTTCAGAGTCCTTAAAGCTTTTGCCAGTCAACAACTCTAATCCTTTATTTCTGTTTCTGTCTCCAGGTGAAGTCTGTGAAGACGGGCTCAGTATTCTGGACCATTGGCTGCTGTCTGTCTTATTTCTACATGGTGAGAACAACCACTCCTACAACCACTTATAAAAGTAGACTACACGGTGACTTGTTTACACAGACTAAAGGTCAGATTTGTCCATTGATTAAGGTCTTCAGAGAAGGCTTTGGCAGTTTAGGGCTGCAACAACTTTCAAGCAAAGTGATTAGAATCGAGGATGGAGTCCTGCTTGGCTTGGTTTTTTTTTTTTTTTTTTGAACTATAATATTGCTTAAATTGTCATGGTAGGTTAACAAATTTAAATATTTGGGAACATTGACCAAATAACAAATTAGACTATAAATTCTGGTTAGAACTTTTTGATTAAACTTTTTTATTTTTATGAAGTTGTCCACTACCAGTAATTTCTTTTATACAAGTGTTGGTGCACTATGCTGAAACTTTAAGATCACGTATATTAATCCACATTGTCGTCCTCCTATTGATGGGTGGTAATACAGTTTTAATATATACCAGGGTATCCAGAAACAGTGAATTTGGTCCCTTTCATGTGTGATTAAGTTCAATTCAAGTTATCGGCTGTGTCCGAATTCAGGGGTAGGATGCTTATGAGGATGCATTTCGAGGCCGATGACGTCACAGCACCGCGACGAGTGCTGTCCGAATTCGAAGGATACTCATTCATGCGTCTTCGTTCCACCCCAATTTCGAGGATGGGTCTGGTGTATCCTCGCTGGCCAAGCATTCCAGGATACTTTGCGTGCCGGCCGTTGGATTCTACTGGTTCATCAATTTTGCAGCAGTAGCAGAAAAAACCAGAGAGCAGTCCAGTTTTAAATGTCAGTTTTTCAAAAGATTATAAACAGCTTGTGTTTAGGAATTTTTTGCTTCTCTTTATGTGAAGTTTAATAATAAAAGTCTCCATAAAAGAGGTTGAATGTTTTATTTTTCATGTAATTTAAGACTATAAATCAATGTAAGCTAGCTTGAATGTTTTAAATGAAAATTTAGGAAATAAGTCACCATAAAAGAGCTTCGAGTGTTTCTTTAGATCCATTTTATTAGCTTTAGCCTGTCTGTCGGCACTGTCACGGTTGCTAAGTGACTGGACTGAGGGGCGGGGATAAGTATGAGGCTAGACCGTCTGAATTCAGAGCCGTTTATTTTCGGTCTGAGCGGTCGAGCAAGGACCCAACCTAGGTAGACCAAGTCCACGTCCTCAGAAGCATCCTACCCCCAAATTCAGACAAAGCCATTGTGTATGAAGAGTGTACTTCCTGCAAATTCTTCTTCTGCTGTCAGTCCTGCAGCTGTTATTTTCTCTGTAGCAACACCCAGTGTTTAGGAAAGGAACTGCAGGAAGAGTTGGTGCATTTCAGACTTACTTTAAAAAAATAAGTTATGTCAGAAAAATCTGTCAACACTACAGTCATAACAGAAAAAATCTGCATTGGCTCTCAAAATTCTACTGAAAACGGTGGCTGGATTTGATTATAGCGCAAGAACATTTACTTTAGAAGATGAGGAAGTACAATAATAATTTTGAGTGTATATATATTTTTTCATGTGTGTGTGTCTAAATCTTTACCATTGTAATCACAATTGAAAGTGCTTGAATTGATTTTAGTGAAGGTGTAAGAACCCTGCATAGAACAGATGTTTTAACTGGATTTAAAAGTAAAATTCTCAGAACAGACCAACTTCTTGTTCTGATTAGTTTTTATCAGGATCATTTTAGATGGAGAATATGATCGCATCCAAATCAAAACCTGCAGTGAATAAAGCAAAGCTGTAGATCAGGTCTATAGGTCAGCTGTTTAAACAGACCTCACCTCAAATGTTTAGTTATTCAGTTTTATTGTTAAAGAAATTTATTCACAAAAAGTCAAATTGAGGAGATCGGAGGCTTCACTCAAAATCCAAAGTCTTTGATCTCGATCAAGAGGAGCTGTTTGATGAAACAAACGAAGGTACATCACAGAAGTCTGATATTTATACAGGATGATTCATCCCTGTAAGACGAGCTATCAGTGGAGGCTGATGTGAGCTGCTGACCCTGACACAGCATCACAGTCAACACATGCAACTCTCACGTCAACAAACTGAACTATTCTTTTTAAATGTAAAACAACATTTTTATAACACTCTTCACTCATTAAAGGGCTGCAAAGAGACTGATCATTTACCTAATAGCATCACAGATGGTAGTATCCTATTGAAACACTTTATGAAATAAATGTCTAACCATATAAAAAGTGAATAAATGACAGAAATTTAAAAATTCAAGTTTTCTTAAGCCAGTGTATCCTTACTGCATTCAGACATTTAGTCAGCTGAACTGCTGATTTGATCATAATGTGTTTTTCATTCAGTTTAACAGTTGATCCACTGTGAATCTAAACTCATTTTCTCTTTTTCTCCATGAGCCAAAATGTGCTGATACTTTGTGACGGTAAACAAAGCAGCTGTAAATGCAGCTCTGGAGCTCAGGATCTGCCTCAGTGGTTCAAGGTGTTGAATTTAAACAGCTCATACCTCTAATGTTTAGCGATCTACACACTTTTCTTTTTCTGAGAGCCGATGTTTTTGTACGCAACACAGAGGAACTAAACGTGACGCTGCAGAGCGAGTCGGGAATGTGTTGGTGGTCTGTCAATCAGGCCCCTGCCTAACCTCACCAACGGAAAGAAATGTCGTTCTGCTGGTAGCTTTTGTAAACTGCTTCCTGAGGCGATCACCTGCTGTTTTCAATGCATTAAAAATGTATATAATTTTGATAAATTGAGAGAAAAGTGAACAAAGCAGTAGATTAAGCCAAAACTGTTAGAATTTATCTGTAAATTTTATGCATTTTCAGGACGTTCCAAATAAATGTCTTATTGTATTCCAACATTTCTCCCATTGGAATCAAAATAAATAGTCAGAAGCTGTTTAGCCAGTGTTTTATGCATTATTTATTCATTTAGACGCGAGCCCATCAGGAGGTTGATGAAAAGGAGGATAAAAAAAGACCGTCCAGGCGCAGTGCCTCAGTGACAGATTGTTTGCATGAGTACTTATAAAAAAAATCTCCAGCTTCTTCTTCGGTCCAAGCTAAACCCATTTGGCCAGCAGCAAGACAGATGTCAAATCCTGCAGATTACCAAAATCCAGCTTCATCGATCACACTGCAGAGGGGACTGAAGAGACGGGAGATTATGGAGAGGGGATTGGTAGAAAGATGAACAGAATGGGAGACGCAACAGGATGGAGACAGATATAAGGGGAGAAGGACAAAGGGGACGAGTGAGCAGCGTAAAATGATATGATATAGAACTTTTATATCTTCAAATTTTGAATTTTCTTTTTAATTTTAATTGTTTCACTCCTCCTCCTCCTCAGTGATGTGATGTTCCTCTGCAGAGAGCATTAACCCAGGCTTGTATGTTGCCATCAATAACTCTGCCAGGGTCATATCAACACCCACCGGCTTCATGTGGCCTTTTACACAAAGTGATGCGCACATTAGTTAGATCAAAGTAACCTTTTACCTCATTATCATCTTATACTGCCAATTTAATCAGGAATATTCCCGTTTTGCTGTAGGGCTTAATCGAATGCGACACTATTATTAGGCAAATATGAAACATGGATGGGGAGATCATCTACCGGATGGATATTGGTCTAATCAGAGGAGAAAGGACGGAGTTAGATGAGATGAGGAGGAGGAGGATCTGAGCAGTTAAATGCTCTGATGGACAGGAACCTTTCTAGTCGATGTGTATCATCCTGTCAACCCTCCAGGGGTGAGGCTGTAGAGTGGGTCAGGTTGGAAGAAATGGGAAAAGCAGGACATTTGCTCCAAAATTCTATATGCAGATGCACAGAAGAAATACGAAACGGTTAATTACTGCAGATATTACTCTCTTTATACACAGGGTAGCCATATTGGATTGCAGATATTCTGTGGTTCAAGTCTTCAAAGCAGTATTTTTTGAGTAACCTGCATAAACCACTGCATGCTGAGTGCTGATGAAATGTTTTGAACAAACACCCTTCATGGTGTGACTTTAAGGTTAGCTATGCCCAACGGTGCTTCATTAGTTGTTTTGTTGCTTGATTGCCCAGTTTGGTTCAGATCATAATATCACAGCTGATCTTTGTACAACGTGAATTATCGGCACCTTATTATCATCCCCTGATATGAATCACAAATAATATTCATTGAAGTATTTTATGGCAGCAGTGACCTTGATGAGACCGGTTACAGTCATAAACGGAGAAACCGTCAATATTCTGTCTACGTTTTCTAAAACGAGCAACTCCCATATAGGAAACACATTTTTACACATAAATATGTATTTAAGAATAATACCCTCTCTCTGTAGCACGCTGCCTTCTCTATATCCTACATCCTGTCTTCAAAGGCAGCCTGTGGTCATCAGATAAATCCTGCATAAAATTCACAGGCCGATAACGGCTTAAAGACTCGACTCCAGACACTTTCAGACTCTCGCCTTCTGCTGCTACTTTTGCGCTGTGGCAGCCGGCTGGTTGTTAGAACCATTACTTCATGTAGAGCTTGTTTGTAAACATGCATAGACACACAGCAATGACTTTTGCCCTGGGCATTCATCCTCCCCATGGTCCTCTGTGACCAGATTGTTTTTTACTCTCTCTTCTTTTTGCTAGCTGTGAGCTCGAAACTCGAGTAGAACTGCAATCAAGTCGCATTGTTGCATCTCAGTCTCTGTCATGTGGATAAATAGAGATAATTTTGACAGGATTCCCACTCTCTCAAAATAACTACAATTAAGCCATATGAAGTCTTTATATTTTGGCAATCAACCGACTTTTTCAAATGCACTAACGAAGCCTTCTTTTCTGTTTCTCAGTAAAATGTCTCAGCATTTACTGGAAGCATTGTTATGAAATGTAATCATGTACATTTATGCTGCTCTGGTTTGTTTCCTCCCTGGTGCTTCCAATGACTTCTTTTTTTATACATCATTAATCTAGAGCCATTATCAGTCCAAATCATTGTCTAATTCTTCGCTGTACCAGCTAATGAATGCAGATCTAATGAAACTCCCATCTCTTCGTTTGTATTTAAACCCAATTTACAGATGCTAACCTCAAACACAGTTACACACAGAGTCCATCAAGCATCGTGTGCTGTTTTCTCTGCAGATACAGACTCTGACATAGACTCAGGAGTTTCAGATCATTCATTGACCACAACTAAGAAGTCATTATTAGTGTTTTCTGTCACTTAACTTTATCTGCTTTAAAATAATAAATGTAAAGAGCCACACTTTAAGTTTCATTCATTTAGGAAAAACATGTGTTGAAATTCAATATGTTGATAAAACCACTGGCTTTTCCACAAATATCAATTCAGTTTTATTCCAAGTATGAAGACATGTTGGTTCCCAGTTCATCTGCCTGTTATTAATAACTGGATGGATGAATGAATTATTAGTTTCATCTAAGCTGATCTTATTAAAGACATTAGCAAACACACAAATGCCTATAATTCACCCAATTTTACAGATATTGAGCTAAAACTTCATGTTATTAGATGAGTCACACACACTAACTGATCATGCATGATCTCTGTTTATTAATTTCACAATAATTATTTGAGTCTCTCAGCGATATGTCTCATGACCCACTGGGTAGATTTTAATGAATCTCTGAGTAATCAGTACATCTACAACTGACTCCCTTTTGGAATTGATCCAGTTCAAGATGGCTGCAAAAACTGTTAAATTATTGTTGTTTATGCCAATAGTAATTAAAAAAACAACAATTTATTTTAAATATAAGAATCTGATTTAACATTTATTCTGAAATGGAGTCATTTGTTATAAATTAATTGGTTCAGAGGTGACTTGTCCATCTTTTCTTCCTTACAGCTCGTACCACGTCTCTCTGAAAGCACTGCTCTCTCTTCTTTGTGCCCTTTTTATAAAGACGAGTGTTAAGGAGCAGATCAGACTCTATAGTTGAATACAGGATATTAAATTGCAGTTAGCTTTGGCCTGATGTACTGAAGGAATTTTGATTAGTTTCTCAGGCACTCCTCCAGACGTGCTCTTAATCCTGCTGTGCATATTCCGTTTCTCAGTTCCTTGCTTAAAAATGAACACGGGATGCGTCTCTGGCTGCGCCTCGCTGTGTCGCCACTGTTCTGATTTCATTAAATTTCCTGAAAGTCTTGATCAGCTGTTCCTGTGTCAACACTGAAAATGACTCTTAAATTGAAGTCGTCTCCAGTATTTATTCGAGTTATGGTTCACAGGTTTCTAATTGGTTGTCACCATCTGAGACAACAGATGCAAGTAGCTGCCAAAAGATAATTGCACCAGCAAGGACCTTGTTTCGATTTTTTTTTATTCACTGCCTTAATGTTTAATATATTTTTTCAATTAAACATTACGTGCTCATTTCTGCTGTGATTAAAACCGTGTAAGGAATGCTCTTTTTATTGTACTTAGCAGGTGCAGAGGTACTATTTTTTACGAGCTGTGTGAAGGATTAAATATTTTGTGGATACATAATCACCTTAATTCTTTTGCTTCGGTCTTTACCTCTTTCTAGGTTACTCTACAAAAAAATCCTTCATTTTCTGCTTTTTCTGCATTCTGTGTTTCCATCTAGGGCTCTTGGTTTTAGAGACGATTTCACTAAAAAAGAACATTTTTTTAAATGACTGTTTAGAGTGGGATTTAATCATATTTATTCTTTTTTCTTTCCTTTTTTGGCAAAGTTGTCTTGACTTCTGAGAAACAATTCACTTTGTTTGAGAAAAGACAAAGATTTAATTATCTGACGGGTAATTGCTGACTGAAATTTGAATAATTTCTGATTGCTGTATGAGTGTTTTGGGACAGATAGAGCATTAGGAATAAAGTGGTTTACTAGAAATGTCCTGAAACCATGTGTTCCTATTACATGTTGCCAGAGGGTGATAGTGATGGGTTGTGATTAACTCTAAAAGGAAAAATAGACTTTCTAATCTTTTATACCTGAAGCTTTTTCTTAATTCACTTTTTTAGTTGTGTACCAACTAAACTGATTATTGTCAGTTTAGTTGTGTAACTATGTTCTTGTTTGTGTGCTTAATATTCTCTTCCATGTGAGCTGATGAACTTATTTAATTTGAGTTCCTGTCAGAGCAAATAGTCTTAGATTTTATTATTACTAAATCATTTGAGTTTAAAATCTTTGTTTTAGTGACGATGAGGTGTTTGAGAAACTGCCTTTCTTTGGGACTTAGATTTTCTTGCTGTAGTTGTGTAACTTTCACCGTTATCTCCTGCTGGCAGAAGGTTTTTGACTTGTCTGTTTGTTTGAAATGTTGGGAAATAACTCATGAAGCTCTGAACAGATGTAATGAATCTTGGACAGTCTTCATTTGACACTCATCTATAACTGATAACATGATCACCACAGCTAATCAACAATAGTAAATGCAAAAATGTCTTTAAGTCACTCTATTTTACAAAATTTAAGCTAAAATATAGCATCATGGCAGCTGAGAACCCTAACACATCTGAGCTCTTTACATTTTGACACATCTCATGAACCACTGGATGGATTTTGGTGAAGCTCTCAAACCAATCATTGAACGTGAATCTACATTTGATTAACTTCTAGAATGGGGTGACAAACTAAAGTCCTTAGGGCAACCATCCTGCAAATTAGAGCAGTTTCCGTGCTCCACCACCTGATTTAAATAAATGATTAACAGGTTTCTGCAGAGCTCATTGTGGTAAATGATCCGATTGTTTGATTCAGTTGTTTTAGAACAGGAAACATGGAAATCTTGTAGGATGATGACCCTCTTGAAGTGGAGTTGGTGATCCATCTTTAGAGTAAGATGGCCACCAAGGCTAATCAACAGCATTGATGAGTTTTGCTTATAAAGGGGCAGAAAATAAGGTTTTTGTTCTCTGCCAAATCAAAAATGGATATAACTCTGTCAGTTGTTTAGATATTGGGCTAAACTTTAGTACTGCATCAGCTAAAAGTCTTTGCCAACACATACTTAATGTTGAACATCTGGGCTCTTGAAGGTTCTACCAAAAGGGTTCTAACTCATCGTTTTTAAACATAACATCTTTGGTTTAAACTCTGGGACTAAAGAAGTTTTAATTATGAATTTATTTATGAAATTCAGGCCTTTAATTGAACGTTAAAACACAGTTTTTAGTTGTTTTTAACAAAATTTGGACTTCTTTTCTTTATTTATTTTTTGTTACTTTTTCTTTAGACTAGACAGTTGTCAGGAGCTTTTCACTGAACTGAAGAACCGAATGAATAATTGATCGTTGTAACTTTCTCGTCGGCTTTTCTCACTTTTTTTCTCTTCTTGTGCATCTTCTAGGTGTCGGCATGGGGAGGCTATGTGTTTATTATCAACCTGATTCCTCTGCATGTGTTTGTGCTGCTGCTAATGCAGCGCTACAGCAGGAGGGTTTATATCGGTAAGGAGCACACAATGCACAAACATTTAAACCAATCGACATCTGTTAGTGTTTGACCTGATGTTTAGAACACCCCCACATCCAGCCGCTGAAACAGGCAGACATTGTTTTCAGGTCCTTTCTTCCTGGATTTAAAATGTATGCAATAAAAACAGACGACCCAGCTTGTGTTTTCAAACATTGTTACCCAAACATTTGACTCTGAAACAAGCTTCCACCATGAGCATTTCAACATTACTACCGAAGATACACACACACACACACACCACTTAACAGTAAACACAGCCACCTGCTACCTGATTCTCTTGGCTTTTTTTCTGTAATAACCAGAAGCAGAGCGCTGATGAGGAGAATAGGCTCGTTATTCCTCACAACATCCCTGTTCCTCTGACTCAGAAGACTCAAGTTCAGTCCTCCAAACCGTTCACACACTTTACATTTAACGTAGCCGGGAGTCGGCAGCAGACTCCTCTTTCCTGGTCAAGATGAACGATGGTGTCAAGTATCATTAATGCTTGATGATTAGTTCTACTCACAAAGCAAAGTCATTGAGTCCTTTGAAATGCATCATGGTCTCTCCACACTGAGAGGGCTTTGACTTACCTTTGCTCCAAACAGTTCTTCAAAAGTAGAATTGTGTTAGATGAAGCAGACCGGCTAGATGAGATGGAACATTTTCACCATTTCTGTTGGATATTTGGAACCATTTAGAACTTCATGCATCTTTTAATAGCAAATGAAAGATGGAGAAATAAATTTGTTGGAATTTTAAAGACGGAAAAGGCATTAGGTCATAGAAAATCTGCTCCATTTCTTTCCTTTACATCCTCTCCTCTTCTCAGAGCCAGGTGTCTCTATGCATTAAATTAGGATCATGCAAAAAAAAAAAAAAGGTAGAGAGAATCATACTTTAATTAAACGCCTTGCAGGCTATGTTCCCTCACAATTCATCTTTTTCTGTCTTGAATCAATAGCAGATGTGTGAAAAAGAGATAGCTGAGGGCAGGCGCAACTACTTCAAAAACGAGGCACACTCTTCAGGAAGAGTATGAAATCTTAATTAAGACGGTGTGTCTGTGAATCAGTTCCCCCCCTGAGCCACAAAGGTGGGAGTCGCTCCGTTCTCGGCAGCATCGCCACACTCCAGGCCTTCCCGCCACACTGTGCCGAGCCAACTCCCATTTTCTCACTAAATGACATTAGATTAGCTATTTTGTATTTACTCCCCATGAGGTACGTCCGTGAAAATCAATAGACTCTAAACACCTCTATTGAGGCTGATTTCCCTTAGTGGGACCAAAACTGGAGCACAGTAATGGCTTTTTTTAATGCTGTAATTTATTTTCATTGTTAGATTTCTTATCTGTTCTTCCACTTTCCTTCTGTTTCTCCTTTTATTTCGTCTCTTTTCACAGCTTACAGCACTTTCTACATTGTGGGGCTCATACTGTCGATGCAGATCCCCTTTGTTGGCTTCCAGCCAATCAGAACCAGCGAGCACATGGCCGCTGCTGGTAAGTCCCGCCCACTCTACCTTGCACACTGAACTGATTGTTCTGAGCAAGAAAAATATTCATGAATGTTAAACTGATGTTGGAGTCAGCAGATTCTGGGAAAATGCAGCTGCAGATAAACCAAGTTATCAGTCAATCATAACAAAACGACACAAATAAAATGCATGAATGCTCGAGCAGCAGTAGGCACTCGTTTGTGCTTGGTGGCGAAAAAAAATGGTAACGATTCTCTGTCAGAACCAGTTAATGCAAGCTTAATATTTGACTTATTTTGACACCGTAGAAGACCTAATTTGTTCTAGTTTTTTAGCGTTTAGATTTATAAATATGTTCTTGTACGATGCACCATCCAGTAGATGTTTTTAAAAAGGTTTGGTCTCATCGGGGATTAATTCCGAGTCTGCTCACGGCGTTAGTCTGGGAAACATTTACAGAGGAGATATCAGAGAGCACCTTTCCATGCCACATGTCTGGATGGAGCTTGTGAAGCACTTCCCTATTTTTGCTTGTGGAAAGTTTATTAAAGCTTGCAGAGTTTCAACACTTGAGTGGGTCCATCTGCTGCCTGAGAACAGGCATGAATGCATATGTAAGAGGATTTTCCATTCATGTATGCTTGTTGGCAGCTTTTTTGGAAGCCAAGCAAAGCATTTTGGGGGGGATTTTTTTAAACACTGCATCAAATGTACATTGGAGCATCCTGTTTTTGAACACCTCCAAAGTTTATCTCCCATTTTTCGTTCCCCACACTCTCAGCAAGGTAGTGTGCTTTAATATCATCAAGGTAGCAGCTGCTCAGAACATCTGGTGGTGATATTCATGGAGCGCTGTGGGAAATGTGAAGCAAGCGACTGAGCCATGGACCCATCAGTGCCGATGAGATGTCAGCCCCTTAGGCAAAAAAAAAGCAGCGCAGCAGAGATTGACAAGCATGTTAGCACCGCAGCAGCTCTCCAGGAGACGGGCAGGAACTTAAGCATGGAAATGGGTGAGAACCTCGGCTGGCGGTGGCAGACTCACGGAGGAGTGGGGAGATTTCACGCAAGGTTGGAGAAAGGATGGTAGGTGACGAAAATGGGAGAAACCAGGTCGCTGTCTCGTTTAGATTTCTATACGGAACGGACCAGACAAGCAAAGAGAAAACGGTTGCAAGGAAGGAAGGAAAGACTTGTGACCGAAGAGGCTGCGGAGAAAGATACGGCAAGTGAAGAGAAGGCCTTATGTACGCAGATCTGCCTCGTGCATCTCAAGTATGTTGTCCTGAGGTATTTGTCTTTAACATCTGCCTCAGCAGCCGAGGGGGATCTCGTGGACTGCTTTGTGGAGAAAATGATGACGGCGCTTCTAAACTGCACAAACTCCCTTTGTACCCAGCAGGAGGCAGCATCAATCAGGGCCTCCTCAAACATTCACTTTGAGTTTTCCTTTGTATGTTTGCTCAATCTTTCATGTCTGCCTGTGCCTTTTTCTCAGGTGTGTTTGCACTTCTCCAAGCTTATGCCTTCCTGCAGTACCTGAAAGACAGACTCACCCGACAGGAGTTTCAGACGCTGTTTTTCCTCGGAATCTCACTGGCTGCCTGTGTAGTCTTCCTCACCGTGATCTATCTCACATACACAGGTGTGTATCTTCATAGATTTTAAAATATGTCACGTATTGGACTGCCTTAAATGGAAAAGGTGTTCAGATCAGCTAAGTGACTCTAAATCTTAAAAGTGATCATTTTTTGGTCCTTTTAGTGAAATTCTAGTTTTGTCTTTATGAATAAAATAAAAAATTCTCATAAACATTCACATATGTCTTACAGATGAGGGCTACAGGTTTATTAGTGTAAATGTAAAATTTTTATTTTTTTCTAACTTCACCATCCCTATTCTAGTATTAATGTATGCTGATGTGTTATGAAAGCTTGTTTTTGCTCAAACTAAGAGAATCCTTTAGTCTTCCAAACATTTATTTCTAAACACACTTGTACATGTGGGTCAAACAAAGCAAAAACAGCAAACATTTGTTCTCTAATGTGGTAAAGTAGGTCAAGGTGCAGCAGTATTTCCCTCTGAAGGATCACTTTCTGATGAGTTAAATCATAATTGAGTATGAATGTTTTGACTGTCTTAATTTTCTATCTTAACAGAACTTACAGGAGGGATATTTGAGTATTTTTAGTGTGTTTTTGTGGTTGTAAACAGCTTCTGTTTGGAGGAATAAGAACTAGTCTGAGTGAAAACTGAAATGAATCGCTGCCGTCTTGAAAAACTCTGAGGATTTTAACTGCATTTCATGCCAAATTATTTTATTAACCATCAAATTTAGTTTACATGGTTTTTTACAAACCTAAATATCAGCAGCAGCAGCAGAATGTAGCTTTTCTATTGCATCCTGGAGTCAGACTAGCAGGGTTTTCTGATTGTTTCTTCTTATTATTATTACCCTGTAATGAGAAATTAATGGTAAAGTTTTATAAAACAAGATTATGTGAAGTTTGGGGCAGTTTTAATACACATGGGTTATATACCGTATTTCCTAAATACATGGTGGTTGATGATAGCATTACTTTTGCATTGCATTTGTTGTTTTTTGGACCCATCAAAGCACCAGAAGTGCTCCATATATTTTCTGCTGGTGATATTTATGCTTGTAAATAAGCACAGCATTCCATATAAGTAACTGATGTTATTAAATTTTCATGGTTTATAAATAAAGTTAGCATGAACTGCTACGATACTGAGATCTGAGCTATTTATGTTGTTAGTAGCACAAACAGCTTTGCCGACTGGAGTTTTTTGTTCTGTTGCTCCGTTGTTTCCTGTCTAAAATGAGTGGAACAACCAGCAGACAAAGAACTAATATCTCTGATTCCCTCTAATCTTTTTTTAATGATTCTTTCTTTAATTGAAATCTGTTCTTGATGTCTTTCTGTGCTAAAATGTCATTTATTGTGGGGTTTTTATCAGAAGAATCCAGACAACAAGCCTGATCCATTCATATTAATCACTGGTTTATTAATAAAAACAAACTGGTTTATATGGCGGTTTGATGACCACAAAACCAAACATTTATTTTGTGTTAAATTCTTTTGGAGCCTGTTTTTGCTCAGAAACGGAGGTAAAACTCATTTGTGTGCAGCTATTAGTTGATTGTATTTTGATGGCGATCCAGTTCTAGGATTTGAGCCATTTTAGTTTGTTTTTTTTCTTCTTTAGCCAAACTTACCCACAATCCCCCTGATGGTCTGACCTGCTGGCCATCCCAGTGGGCCGCTAATCAGCATTTTACGTGTCAGAAAATTCAACTTGGAAGGGAAATGATAAACAGATATAAACAGATCCGCTGAGGGACGCTGGAGCTTAGATCCCATGAGCTTTGATGATTGCGCTTTTATAGTGAAGCAGTTTGTGTGTTGATCCACGTGCAGCCAGCTGGGTGAACTCTGTCCTTGTTGATGTTATTTCTTAATGTTTTCATCCTGTTTGTGGTCACGTTGCAGGGCTTAATGTTGGAAACCAGTTGTCTCTGCTCTCAGTTCATTGATTTTTATTTCTCTCCTGCTGGAGTGTTCAGGTTTAATCTGGCAAATGCTGCTCTGGAACGCGTCTTTATGTCATCTCAAGGTCTTTTCCTCTCATGCATAGCAGTGCATTGCTTCAGAAGTATGCATAAAAAAGCTGACATCCTTAGATTTTATATGCATGGTTTTTTTTTTGTAAACCGTAAAGGTTCAAATCCACATTTCACAGCTCTAGATGAAGTAAACTGTGTGCCCAGGACTCTCCTCCCTGCAAAGAGATGGTTAAGCCTTAGATCCATTGCATCATGGACTGATGACTCATGTGGACACAGAAGTTCAGTCTCTTGAAGATACTGGCTTCATCTGGTAAACGTTGTGGTCTGTCTGCCATCTGAATTGAGCAGCGGGACTCGCTGGCTGTTGTGCCAGTTTTTCTTTCACTCCAATCTGTCAGACTTTCATCTGAGAATCTGAACAACACACTATCTGGGTATTTTTTCTCACCACCTTCATCACTGAGCCAAGTATCGATCGGTTAAATCAGTACCATCCTATACATCACCTCTCATTGTACCTCTATTTCTTTGCTGCTGCTTTATCCACATCTCTTTTCTTGTCTCCTTTGGTTTAAAGCGTTCTAACATATTTTGAGATCTCATTCAAAATACCTGAATGAAAGAACATCGGCTCTGCGTTGGTTCGAGCACATCCAGCAGCGTTGAATATAGTGTTAAGACTTTACTTTGTGTTGTGTTTGCAGATACCGAGTGTGCATTTGAATAGGTCTATAAACCCTCAGGATACAGAGCTGAAATGTATTCCAGATCAAAGCCGAGCCAAAAGAAGACATTTGTAAATGCCCTGTGCAGTCTCATTTGCAGCTTAAATGGTTTCACTTACATTTATAAACAAGTCAATTCCGCTAATTAGGCAACATCAATAAAATATATTTTCAGCATTGACGCATTCTCTACTAAGGTTTGTGTTGATCTTTTAACACTGCAATTGTCAGAAAGCTTTGCTTTGTGCATTTCACCACTGGATTATGTTTTAATGGCTCTTTGATATTTTCCATTTAAGTCTGTTTTATTCATTTCACAACAACAGAGGCAGTTCTGTTACTCTAACGGCTTAAATAAAACATGCTAATCTTTCTGCAAACATTATTTTTGTTATTTGGTCACTTATTTGTTTTTAAAAAAGTGGTAAAAACGATCTACTGTAAGTATTTTCTAGAATAAAACTAGTCGGTTGAGTCAGAACTTGATGAAATTGCAAAAGACTGGAAGTCGACTTGAGCTAAACACCAGTGACTCGTCGTAGAAGTCGACTTGAGCTAAACACCAGTGACTCGTCGTAGAAGTCGACTTGAGCTAAACACCAGTGACTCGTCGTACTTCACTTGGACTAGAGACTTTTGACTTGAAATTACTGGCTGACTTACACAGGATGACCTGGTGTCCAGCTTTATGTGAAACCCAACAGCATTCTTACCTCATTTCCTCCAGTCCAGTAAATTTAGATAAGGTTACATGTTTTCATTGCTTTTCAAAAGTCGATGCTGCGTGAAAGATAATAAATTTTCCTCAGATCCACTGACTGTGAGGAAAGCCATCTAATCATGTGGTTTGCTGATAATCAAACTGCTCGGTGTAGGGAACCTGTCACGGTCTGTGCTGCATTTAATTCAACACAATGGGACAAATGTGGATGAAATTTAGATGATCTGCGTTGTCAGAGTGATATCTGTCAGTATTTTACTTCTTTATTTGTTTGGTTGTATGGATGCTTGTTGAAACAGAGCTTCTTAAATATAATTTAGATTAAAAAAAACATTCATCTACATTCATCTAGCTTGTTCTGTCACAAAAATAAACTTTTGTTTTAGTATGTAACATACTAATTGACTTGACTTGCATGTCTTGATTTTAGATTTGACTTGAGACTTGTAAATCAAAGACTTGTCCCCACCTCCTCTAACGGTGGATTGTAACCACAGCGGTGACTTTTCTTTTAGAGTAAAGGTCAGATATTTTATTTAAGTAAAGCTGAAGTTTGTTTTTTAAATGCTCACATTCTGCTGCATTAAGAACAATATCAGTCAAGGTATTGAAAATGTATTTTTAGTTGTTTGTTTTTTCTTTGTCTGACTTTACAATAAGGCAACAAACTTTGTGCACGCCTACAAACAATCCCTTTATGCCAGGTCTTAAATGAGAAGCATTAAAACAGGAACATTTCTTTATTGATCTCCTTCTGTGCCTCCAGGATACATCGCTCCGTGGAGTGGTCGTTTCTACTCTCTCTGGGACACTGGGTAAGCACCACTGACCTTCTTTCTCTGTCGATGGAACACGTGTTCCATCGAGTGCATGTGTGCGTTCCCTGAAAATGGATATAGACGCTCCCTGCAACATCTCAGAAGGGAAGACGTTACACCACAGACTGTTCACCAATGCACCGTGCTCCCAGTGCTCTCCAGATGCTCTGAATTGTTTAAGTTACACAAGTTTCTCTCTCACACTCGCACACACACACAGCTGGGTTTGCTGATGTAAGCAGAATAAGGTTGTTTGAGATGTTTCTCCTCCTTTCTGCTGTGGAAGCTGATACTAGAATACCCAAAAGTGCTGTTATCTTCCTTGATGCAAATACAAAACACTTGATATTAAAGTAAAATCATACAACTGTTGTATAAAAGCTCATAATGAATAAAAAGGGAATTCTGAATGCTCAGAAGCTAACAGTCGTATGTCGGGGAGCGAAATGTTTAATTTTTCCTCCTAAGTCTAGTTAATCAGGAGGATCTATTGTATTAATTGTGTCAACATTCCCAGAGTGTGCATGAATTACAACCTGTCTGTCTTTTCCTCCTCCCACCACCCTCCCTCTCTACACAGCTACGCCAAGATCCACATCCCCATCATCGCCTCTGTGTCGGAGCACCAGCCCACCACGTGGGTCTCCTTCTTCTTTGATCTCCACATCCTGGTCTGCACCTTCCCAGCAGGGCTTTGGTTCTGCATCAAGAACATCAATGATGAGCGCGTGTTTGGTAGCGAACCTTTTACATTTTTACTCTGAAAGTCCCTTTTTTAACAACATGGATTAATGCAAATCTCAGATTTGGTTTTCATCAATCTTGTTTTTAGTCACTAAAGAAGACTTATTTATTGTATTTTATTTAAAATCAGATTTTTATGGATCACATCCTATAAACGTTGATGCTTTAAAATCTTAACCTGATGAATCTTAAAAATGTCTGTCGGATTTAAGTGGGAATTTTATTTGGATGAAGGTGCAAAATAATTGATCTAACAACAGTTTGCTACTAGTTTTCTGTCTGGCCAGGTTACATGGGGGTATATAAACAATTTGCCATATTTGTGCAATTGTTTTGTCACAATTTAGTCAAAGTGTGTTTAATTACATACCAATTTGTTCACCAACACCTCACAATTTCTCACACTTTCTGACTCTACACATGTAAAGGGTTCCAAAAGCTCACGACTCTATTTTAAGAGGAAATTTGTTCCGATTTTTTGAAGATGTTCCAATACTTGCATGAAAAATGTGTGAATATTTAGACATTATTTGAACACAGCCCAGTTAGATACTGGTTTAATGGAAGTGGAAGTTAAAATGAATCAAACTTTGTGGTTTCAATTAGGGATGCATCGGTATCGGACCGATACCATGTACTCGTACTCACTAAAGTTTACCGATACCAGGAGCCGATACCAATACCATATACTTGTACTTGTTAAAGTTAACCAAAAATAGAAGAAAATGGAACCTGTCTTCCAATTCATTGCATTTTTTGTGTGGTAGAAGTATCTGTATTGGTACTCTGTATTGGCAAGTACTCAGATTCAGGTATCGGTGCATCCCTAGTGTCAACAGCGTTCATTCTTCAAATATAAAATCTGCTGATATTCATCTCAATTAGGACACCTAATAATTTAGATCAACAGCCTCTTATTAACCTGCTTTCGTCCTGATCTTTCTGGGTCGTTTTACTTGATGAGGATCCTTCATCCTCCAAACAAAATGACTGACGGCTTAAAGGCGGCTGCTCATTCTTTGTTTGAGGATCCAAACATGTCAGTGATATGCTAATGTTCTCGTGACGTAAATAAACAAGAAGAACCTCCTGTTTTCTGCACAGCAGTCGTCTCTGCTGCTGAGTGGGACTTCAGCTTTTAGAAATTTACTAAACTGCTGTTTTTATGTAGAAATGAAAGAAAATGTCATTATTAGCTCAAGTCCATTTTAACAGAACGTTTTAGCGTCACAGTTAATTCTAAGCTCTGACCTTTTTCTGACTAAACATTTCCCTTTAATTGTCAAGTCCTTTGATTCTTGACTTTTTATTAAAGAAATCCTTTGAAACTTTATTATAAAATGTCCATTTAGGTCAGACTTTTGTTTTTCTTAAGGCCTGGTACTCCTCCAGCTCCTGGCCAGCTAATATTTTATGAAGAAATTATAAAGGACGTATTGTTTCATGTCGGGACATTAATGACTCTTTTGACTCATTGTGGTTTTTAGCTTTGATACACTTTGAAGTTCTGATTCTATGGTTCCTGTCTGTGATAAACATGTAAAACTACACTCTTCTGGTCTTAAGTGAACCTGTTTTCTGATTCAGATGTTGTTTCTGTCGCTTTCAGCTTTCAAACAGCCTCAAACAAAGACTGAACTTCTTCCCTAAACCTTTGTAGAGAAATGCACCCAGGATCAAGGATAAAGAGCCTCTGAGTGTTAAAAACGGTCGTTGCAGTCCGTCTCTATCCCACACTTAATTAGCCTATAACGGATATCGATTAGTTGTGCACCTGTTGAGGCCGGTGGGCATTTCTCAAAGACGAGGAGCAGCCAGTTTTGCAAATCGGAAAGTTTTTTTTCCCTGGATTTCTTTGCTTTCAACACTGACTCAGTAGCTGTCCATCCCTGACCTTTTGTTTCTTATTTTCCTCTTTCTTCTGCTGCCTTCCAGTGGCCCTGTATGCCATCAGCGCTGTGTATTTCGCCGGAGTGATGGTGAGACTGATGCTGACGCTGACTCCAGTGGTGTGCATGCTGTCGGCGGTGGCTTTCTCCAGCGTCTTTGAGCACTACATGGGAGATGACACGAAGAGAGAGAAACCTCCCGCTGAAGACAGCAGCGACGAGGATGACAAGAGGAATTCAGGGAGTCTGTATGACAAGGTGAGACAGGCTGGAAAAACTCAGATTTCACTAATAAAACCAGTCACACACCACAGTGTTTAGTCTGCACTGCCGAATATTAAAAAGAAAAGTCACGAATCACCAGCAGCTGAACAGTTTTCCTAAGTCTTTGTCACCATTCCTCAACACCTTTGGGGATTTGGATTTATTATTTACATATTTGTCAGCTTCCCCCGACAGTTTGAGTAAACTGTGATTCAACAATGACTCAGCTGCAACTGTTTGATGCCGCCGCCGCTTTTGGCCGCCTCACTTGGTTGAATTTTGAACCAAGTTTTGAAATTACTGCCCAAAAAAGCGTCCAGCGTCTCCCTCCTGCCACGTTCTTCTGTCGTTCTACTGGCTGCACCCAAATTCAACTCCAACCGCGACGTTTCAGTTCAAGAAACACGGCTCATAAATCACGTGAATGCTTGGAAAATTAGATGTTAGGAAACCCTCGAGTTCCAAAATGCATATGCACACTTATTGATTTGTGTGCATAACATTTTCAATGCCATTAATTCAGATTGTAAACATTTTTCTGCGAAGCAAATCATCCGGTGTCATCAACCTGTCCAGGTTTTTGCAGAAGCCTTTTTTTAATTTATTTTTTGACAAACAGCTTTGTCCTCAGAAGTTGTTCTGTTTGCATTCAGTTAAATTCTTAATCGAGCTTTATTTGTTCAGGAGGTTTAATCAGGATAATGGTCTCTTTTAGGAAACGACCTGCACAGAAATTAGAAATGCATCTCATTAAATCAGGATGTTAGTGACACGGAGCATTTATCTCACAAGTCCCAGAATTAAACAGTTTATCAGTAAACACAACATTTAAATAAACAACGTCATTTGTTCCAGTCATGTCAGTGGAATCATATTTAATAAATTTATTGGTGAAAGTTTCAGGTTAACATTTTATTAGATGAACATCTTTATCCTCGTTGACTTTGAAACAGAAATGTTTTTTTCCTTTAGAGAATTTAACTTCAGATTTAGTAAACTTTTCCTGAAAATAAAATAAACTCATCACAGGGTTCCCCTCACAATCCACCCTGATGCTTCTCCACAGTTACAAAAAAAGTTGCGGATGCTCCAGAAGACTTTGCTCATTTAGTCGGATTAATAATTGATTCTACTAAATAATTCATATTTCTGGAAAGCTTCATGGTTTCCCGTCCGTTGTAACAGTGCATGTCTCCCCCTGCAGGCCGGGAAGGTGCGTAAACATGTGTCTGAGCAGGAGAAGGCAGAGGAGGGTTTAGGTCCAAACATCAAGTCCATCGTCACCATGCTGATGCTGATGCTGCTGATGATGTTCGCCGTCCACTGCACCTGGGTCACCAGCAACGCCTACTCCAGCCCCAGCGTGGTGCTGGCGTCGTACAACCACGACGGGTGAGAGCTCCTGCTCTTCTGTTGTTAAATAAGAAAAGTGATAATTCATAATGCAGGAGGATTGATTCCTCCACCTTTGATGCAAATCAGCACATAGGTTGTGTGCATGCAGGGCTGCCGGTTAGCGAGTGCATGTATATTTCATGAGGCTTGTAAAAATATTTATCTGGAGCTGGAAGCTCCGATCTGATTGTTGAACACAGTTTCTCCTGGTTACGAGAAAACATCTGTGGACTGATTCTGACTTTATAAAAAGCTGATATAATATTCTCTGTGAGACGCTCTGCAGGCATAATTATTTTTTAAAGCTCAGGGGAGGACATATTGAAGGCTAAACAGTGGACACACTAGTTCTCATACATATATTTATGACATTACAGTGGATTCTCACACAATGGGAGCAGAACGGTTGTCATTTTCTCTTTTTTTTTTTTTTGTTATTCATACACCCACAAACACAGATATAATTTAATTACCTGTCTGTCTGGGTTTATCTATTCCTGACCCAATTCTAGGATTTCTCACCTTAATTTTTCTTTATTTTTGCACCTGGTTCTAATGGGTGCTTGAAAATACTTCTGAAAGTGCTTCAAACTGTTAAGCCTGGGTCACACAGGAGACTTCAGCCGTGGACACGTTCCTAAAAGCCGAGCGCCCTTGAACGCAGCTTGCAAAATCGCGCGATAGTCACAGTATCTCACAGGAAGAATGAAGCGCATCTTTTGGTTTGTTTATGGTCAGAACTACTGTCATGTTTTGTGGGACTGTTCTTCAACAATGGGTAAGTGAGCAATTTATTGGAAAAATCTGTTTCTAAAACCGGAGTTATGTAAATATTCCACAATGAAACGCTCCTTGTCCACAGCTGGCGGTTGTTTGTTTGCCATACTAGTAGCGGTTCAGCATATTGTCGTACTGTCTGTCACAAAGAACTCCACAATGTTGTGCCGCCCACATCTCAGCTGTGCCATGGCTTAGAATTAGAACTGGCACGTATCTTTAGGGGCGGGGAGCGGACCGGCACCTCTGGGATGGGCTGTGGCGATGAAATCACAGCTCGTGGCACGGCGCTGAAGTCTCCTGTTTGACCCAGGCTTAAGTGAAATTTTTAGCACAAGAACATTTTCCTTAATTTTTAAAATTCCTCTTGAAACTGCTTGAAAAGTGCTTGAATTCAGCAAAGTTGTTAAGTAGTAGTTAAGAGCTCAGGGCCTGAATCCGATTCAGTCTGTCAGAGGAGGTCAGCTCAGGGTCACATGATGACCTAAAGGTCATGGTTAGTTGTGGTTGTGAACGTTTTCTCACATTTTTCATACTTTCTGATTCTCAGAAGCCAAACTGCTCAGAGTTCAGACTCCTGGATGAGACTCGGCTATCTTGAGACTAAATTTGTTGTGATTTTTTTTTTTTTAACTTGTTCAAGATTGCAGCAACACGACAATGATGCACGATAATTTTCTCACAAATGTTATTCAGAATGAGTCGCCAGCAGCAGCTGAGTGAGAAACGGACTTTGTGCAGACCAACATCACGCCTCTCATCGTGATTAATTTATTTTTTAGGTCTCGTAACATCCTGGATGACTTCAGGGAAGCCTACTATTGGCTGAGACAGAACACGGACGAGCACGCTCGCGTGATGTCGTGGTGGGACTACGGTTACCAGATAGCCGGCATGGCCAACCGGACCACGCTGGTAGATAACAACACATGGAACAACAGCCACATAGCGCTGGTGAGACCTCTCTGTTTCTGTCTGATTTGCTTGTTTTTAAATCATCTTTCTGCCGCCTGCATGAACAGAAACAAAAGACTTCTTTTCGCAGCAGCTGGATGATAAGCGAAGTCTTTTGTGCATCTTCTGTTTAATTGCCACGTTGTGTAACGACTCCCTCCTTCATGCTGGATAATCCCGTTTGTTTAAAGTTTTCCTGCGGAATTTTCACTGTAGGGAAATATCAGTTAATTGTCAGATTTAGTGGGTTTGATTTATTCTTCTGTCTCTCGGCTGCCAAGCGTAGACAAATGTTTTTGTCTTTTAGTTAAATCCTGGAGCCCTCTAGCTCTGCTCTGTGTTCTACCTGCCGTATGTTCAGCGTTGATCCACTGGAAGTAGAATTAGAGACAACAGGCTGCCTCTCTGTTGAATAATGCTCCTGATTTCCTCTGTTTTCAGGTGGGGAAAGCCATGTCGTCCAATGAGAGCGCCGCTTATGAGATCATGAAGTCGCTGGATGTGGATTATGTTCTGATCATCTTTGGGGGGGTAATCGGTTACTCAGGCGACGACATAAACAAGTTCCTGTGGATGGTGAGGATAGCTGAGGGGGAGCACCCCAAAGACATCAGGGTGAGTGAGAGCGGAGATCCACGGATTCGGGAACACACACAGCGGTGTGTGAGATCAGCGTTTCATGTAAAAGCATTCACTCTCTCACTTAACGAGGCGCAGGAAGCAGCCCGAGTGGCTTTGATGCAGCGTTTCTGTTGCATCATTCATGTCTTGTTTTTCTCCTCATCGTGTTCTACCTCACGGTTTGGTTCCAACCTTTACTCTTGTTTCCTGGCTCATTTGGTCCAAACGAACAAAAAACATTCTTTCATCCTGATTTATACAATCATCTTTGTTGGACACCTTTAACTAAAACCAGTAAACACTGCCTTCATGATGGTTCATCATTTTTAATGTTATCGGTGCCGGTAAGTAATCAACAGAACCGAAGATTCACAAACAAATAGCTGCTTTAATTGATCCGACTCTCATTATTTCTATAACGAGCAGGTAAAAACAGGTGGAAATTAATCCATTTAACTTTTATTGGTGAAAACAGAAGCTTTAAGGAGGCTTTAAAGGGATTTCCTGCACTCAGACGATCAGTTACAAGAGCAGACAGGAGTTCAGGATTTATTCAAAGTTTTAGAGCTTCTCTGTTTGTTACCGACATGTTAGTGTTACAGGTTAAAACTCAGGAGAATGGACTTGTTTTTATGTTGTTTCTCATCGTTGATCTCCTTAAAAATCAGCTGAACTCTTTAAACAAACTTCAAGTTAGTTTTTAACAGTTTAAATATCTTTTTTTGTGTGTTTACAACTTTGTTATAGAAGCACTTAGCAGTTTTTTAGATGCATTAGTTATTAATTTATTATTCTATTTATAAATAAACCCCAAAATTTTATTTTCCTAACGTTTTTTTAATAAATCGATAAAGTTCATTTCCCAATTAGGGAATTTATTGCTATTTTGAAGCTTGTTTCTGTATAAAAATGATAATTAACATTTCTGAACCTCAGTTTGATGAAACATGTTGACATACTAGAGGACTGATGAGCTAATGATTAGGCTAAAACAGTAATCCTGCCATCTTAAAATTTCACAGCATTTCATGTAACATTATTTTATCAATCTTGACACTTGCTGTAAATGTAGTTGTACCTGGTTAATTTGGCTAAGACCCTCCAGCCAGTCTTGACCCCTGGATGCTCAGAGAAAAACTGTTAATAACTTTTTGACTCATAAGCAACATGGAAGACTTTGAGCTTGAGGAGGTTGGACTAATTAAATACATCAACAAAGCCCTTTGGTCCTCTGTGCTCAGAGTAGCCATTCGCTCATCTGTTATTTATTTTTTTGAAACACAGGCCATTCAGGTAGCTTTCTACCAAGAACAGAAAGCAGTTATTTATAACTTTTCCACAGAAACAAACTTTAAAATGTCCCTCTAAAATCCCAGGTGGATATTAGCAGCAGACCTAACAGATTAAAATGTGACTAAGTTTAAAATGAGTTGTTGCTGGTGCTTTTTCTTCGTTTTAAACCTCCTTTTTCTCTCCAGGAGAGCGACTACTTCACTCCTCAGGGAGAGTTCAGGGTGGACAAGGCCGGTTCACCGACTCTGCTCAACTGCCTCATGTACAAGATGTCATATTATCGATTTGGAGAAATGCAGGTGAGGAGAGACCTGAACTCTGCAGCCAGACAGCATCAACAAACCATCTCTGGTCATGTCTCCACCTACTGGATATATACGATTCTAGCTTCCATCACCAAACAAACTGTTTTTATAAATCACACAGCTCGACCTGGGAGTCTCCTCCAGCCTCTTACAGGTGAATGAATCTTGATTCTGTAGCTCCAGAGTCGAGCTGGCTGACAGAAGAGCAGGAGGGGATTTTGAAGGAGTTGCTTGAGGGGCCGCGGTGTTGAGGGTGGAGGAAAAGCTGTCGGAGGAAATGTGAATGATTGGCAGAAGCTTTGAAATGAGTTGTGGCTTTTTAGTAGCAGAGGAGAGATGAGTGATCCGTCTTTCCAGGCGCTTGCATCCCCTGCTGTAGCGCAGCTCGGCCAGCAGTTCAGCAGAGATGGAAGAATCGATGCGGCTGGCGTCCACAGAGAGACAACCAGATCGCAGCTGAGAGCTCACAGTCTGGGTAAAGAGAGACCAGCTGAGGGAGGAGGGAGGCAGATCAGGTTTACACAAACAGGATGAGACGACGGAGACTGTGGTTCACATCAGGTGGACAGCAAGACGGCAGGAAACCATCTAAGAACTAAACAGACATTTTACTTTAAATCCTCAAATACCTTTTTATTTACACGTGCTAAAATAGTCACTCCTGATTAAATTTCTTACAGATTCTTGAAATCCTTTAAAATGATTACATTTTAACCTGATGCGTTGAAGGTTTTGAAAGTTCTTGAGTTTTAGAATTAAGTGCCTGAAATCAGTCAGATCACAAAAATATTCTGAAATGTTCTGTTGGACCCGGCTCTGAGCTGCAGGACGTTCACAGAATGATCAAATCTTCCTTCCTCTCTCAGCTGGACTTCAGAACGCCGCCGGGCTTCGACCGAACGCGCAACGCCGAGATCGGCAACAAGGACATCAAGTTCAAGCACCTGGAGGAGGCGTTCACTTCAGAGCACTGGCTGGTCCGGATCTACAAGGTGAAGGAGCTGGACAACAGGGAGGCGCTGGACCACAAGCTCCGCAGCGTGGTGCCCAAACAGAAGTACACCTCCAAAAAGGTGATCCTATTTTAAAAAGCTGTTATCCATCTTGTGTTTCTGAATATAGGGTTAGGGTTAGCTAATAACAGAATGGACTTACTGGTGCAAAATTACCTTTTTATGCATCAATCTTTCATGTTTTTCATATATTTATAAAGAAGTGGGAACAAGTCTAAAGATCCCCTTTAAAACGGGGTCTTGCTGTTAGTTTTGCATCGTCTCAAAACTGATTTGTTGAGTTTAAGATCCTTTTTATGTCTGAATGATTCAAAGATCGGTAGTCATGAAACTTAACAAAAAATATTTCTCTGAAAATCAGGAACTGGACAGAACATGAGTGAAAAGTTCACAGAAAACATTTCTAACAGCCTTCAGAAATCTGAAGAGCTGCTGATAACCGCTTAGAAGGAAAAATAAAGAAAAGCTATCCTTTTATTTAGAATACATCTGGACTCCTTTCAGGGTTCTTATGGCTGCTTGAAACAAAATGTTTCATCACCAGCGGTGTGCGATATAAATCATGCAGCGGGTATTATTGAGTATTTACCCAGAGGCTACGTCCTTGAAGCTAGAGGCTATATCCATTCTGAAGCCAGCTGCTGATCTGATTAACGATGGGCTGGTGTAACACCGACGCTGGCATTCATTTGAGTTAGCATTGGAGAGGCTAATAATTAGCATTTCTAGTCTGGTCACCCACAGCTGTCCGTTAGCCCAGATAGGCTAGTGTTAGCAACGGAGGCTAGTGGTTAGCCACGCCATACAATCTGCTGTTAATGTGAAGATGAGTATTATTGGTGTAAGTATTATTCAGCAATAGGAAATATCCTATGATGGCACAAACGGGTAGAACATGAACGTTATTAAAATATGGTCATTCTTATCGGTAAAATAGCAAACACAACAAAGTTCTTATACATTTTTTTCATCACCAGTCTGTGGTCCAGGAAAATGTGGAAAACTCACCGTGAAAGTTTTGAAAGGTGTTAGATCCCTGACTTTTCTAGTCTAATCAGTTTTGGTATAATACGTTTATTATTGATATTTTTCCTTTGTCTTTCTCCAGACTGCCAAGAGGAAGCGAGGGCACATCAAGAACAAGCTCGTCCTTAAGAAGGGCAGGAAACTCCAAAAAAAATAACGGTAACAACAAACTCAAACAGACGTGAAGAAACCTCTAAGAACCAATGAAGAAGACGACTGGGGGGTCGGTTGGCTGGCTGGCACTTGGTCTCGAGCGCTTCACGTCGGAGCGCCCTCATTTATCGAGGAGGTGTCACATCCGGCCTGTTCCAGAATCATTGTCCGTTTTAACCCGAGGACGTCTGTCTTGCTTTTTTCTGTTTGTTTTTTGTTTCTTTTGTACTTGAATGTGTGGTGAGACATAGGGCTGCTCTACTTGGTTCAGCGCTGATTCATTTTCGTGGTTTGTTAATTAACTGCTTATCAGTCAGGAGACGGGGTGAGGGGGACTCGCGGGATGATGAGGAACATTTGCACCAAAGACCCATCGACCTCGCTCCTTGGCACATGAGAGGAAGCGGTGAAGGACTGAGGACTTTGTTCCTGACGCGTGTACAGAGGACAGTATGCGGTATGGAGGAACGCCACCGTCTGCACACAGCTCATCTGTAAAATGAACCTTTTTATCATCCTCATCTCCTCCCTGTCTGCCTGTCTCTGACCTTCAACAGATTCTATAAGAAAGAAATTGGCCTCATGTGTAAATATGTTCTGTAAAGAAAATCTAAAAAGTGACGGTAATATATTGGGTCTTTGTGGTGACTTTTAAATATGCAGCTTTTGATTTTATTTTTTATTTTTTTGTCTTTTTTGTATGACGGCAAATAGAACAGTGAATGCAATAATTCTCCAGAGGGGCTTCAGATTGAGTTAAAAGGATGAATTTGAATGTGAATTTTTACATCCACCTTTCCCCCACAGATTGCATTGATTGTACGTTTCTGCTGCTCGGATTTTAAGAAGGAAGCAGCCGCGTGTATAAAGTAGCGATAACAAATTAGGCCTCCCCCACTGCAGGGGGAGCTCTTCCAGTGAGCAAAGCCTCGTCATGATCACCAGTTTTTACTTTAAAACAGCTTACCTTGTCAGCTTTTTGTTTTTCATCACGAATCTTTTTCTGTTTTTATTTTGTACAACGGTGTCGATGAGCTGGAGGAGCATTTAGAGGAAAATTCAGAGGTTAATGTCAAATTTGCTAGTTTTCAAATGTGCAGGGAAAATATTTAAATTTGATGCCTAAATCTACATCTTAAAGATATTTTCTGATATTGCAGATTTTTAATTGACAAAATTATAATCAAAGGCTTAAATTGACTGCATTAAAATGATACTTTCTAACTTTATAGTTTCAGAATTTTGCAAGAAAAAAAATCTTTGAGGATTCAATTTTTAAGATTACTAAACTCATGCTGTAGAGGTTAATAAATAAATGATGAAAAAAGCTCAAATTTACCAGATCGAAATATATAATATTACATTTCATTAATTTTATGAATGATGTAAATTAATAGATTGGGGGTAAAGTTTAAAACTTTAATTTTGGAATATTTTACTTTCTTTTTATTCCAATTTTTAAGTTTATTTTAATTTTTTTTCAATAGATTTACGACTTTCCAACATCAGAATATTAGTTTCAGCTTAAATGTGACAAAGTTACTGAGACTTTTCTTGGAATCGTACCTCCCAGTTCAGTTTTTAAATTTTCTTTCTGAAACCTACAACGGCCGTATTTTTGCCGTTGTGAACTTTGGACTCGTCTGAGGAATGCAGGACATTTTTAAATGATCTGGAAACGAACTAAACTGTGAATGAGGGTTCTTGGTCTACAGGCACTGAAGAAGACCAGCTGAGGTGAGGAAGAGTAACGGGTTAGGATTGTTCTCAGGAGCTGTGTCCCAACTACGAACCTCACGCTAACGTCTTACATTTTATTTTTCTGTTAATTAAAAACTGCAAAAATATCACAACTAATTTGGGTCTTTTATAAAGTCAGATTGTTCTGTTTAAGGAAATTCAACAATTAGAAAATAATCCAAATTTAGTAAATTACCTCCAAAATGATCAAACTGTTAAAGATCCATAGTTTGTATCCTGAAATATCTGCAGAGAAACGGTTATAAAAGTTGGATTTGAGCTTGAATAGAAATTTTACTTGTTTTTACTTTTGATTAGAAGTTGGTTTTCAGAAATCCACATCCAGTTGTGCATGAGATAAAGAAAAAATCTCCACTTGAGAAACTGAAAATGGATTATGAAAACACTTTATTCAGTGCCAGTTTGAGCGTGCTGTCTGGAGTTGGGACGCAGCTCTTCGTCTGTCTGGTCCTACGGGCACCGTGCATGCTTCAGTTACTTTATTTTCTGTCAAACGAGCGACTCTTAAAGACTGACCCATCCAGCAGCTGGTTTTCTCTCCTCCCACACCAGGTGACTTTACTAGTATGGGTTGTTTTCTTTTCAATCTGCCTGAACTGTTCTGTTCTTTCTGATTTCAGCTCTCAAACTGTCTCCACGTTACTGTTGTGTTAAACTTCGCCTAAAACTTTCCGTGTTCTTTGAGTTGTGATTTACGAGAGGTCGGGGGTCAGACGAAGCCTTAATGTGACGTGCAGTTTGTGTAACATCAGCAGCTCGGAGCCGTCTGTCCTGAACACGCTGTGGTTTGAATGCAGTCTCCCGTTCGTCCCTGCTGAGCTTCAGTTTACATTTTTACATTGTTCTGTTCAGCCATCTTTAAATATACACCTAAATCACAACGTCAGTGTGATTCCTCCTTATTTTTGTGTGAAATGATGCTCTTCCTGGTGGTATTTAAATGTTTTCCTTTTGCAGATTTACTGTAGTTTCCAGTGAGCTCAAACTGAACCACTTGATGGCAGCATTAGCCTTTAGTTGAACTGCAGACTGAGGGTTTTCTGACTTCATCCTTCTTGTGACACACAGAAACTGGTTCAAAGGTAAAAACTTTTTTAGTGACCAGGTAGAAATATCACTGATTAGTTTTTCTGTTTCTGGTTCAAACATGTCGTCCATCGGGTGATGTTTGAACTAATTAGGTCTAAATTAACTCAAATGTTTAGTTATTTCTGTAAATCCACCTTTGCAGAACTCTCCATCCTGTCCTCATTCCTTTAGATTTTCCTTCCAAGCAGCCAGACTTTGTGACCTTTTAAGGTGATCAATATTCTCCAGACTCTCCAAGTTTAACTAAAAACTTTTGCTGTTATTTCCCTCGTATTCAGAGGATTAGATCATTTACCTCTGACCTCTAAATCATAAATGCAACCATTTTAGATTGGATCTTTTTAGAGCAGACGCCCGTCAGACATTTGTTCATTTCTTTAGTTGAATCTATAACAAAAAGCACAGTTTGACACATTTAGCTTCAACTGAAGGATGACTCATCTCGGGTCCTGTAACCTTGGATTCTTTAAAGCTGACTTTCAGATACTAATCACTGAAGGTAGGTTTTTAAGCAGCCAGACTGTGTTGCAGTTGGCTGATAGACTGCAGATCTTCTCTATAATGATTTAAAATCACATGTTTTATTATTCCTACCTGTGTTTTTGATGTTTCAGGTCAATTAAGTGATGAGACATTTAGATTTTTGTAAAGTTTTATTTTATAAAACTCTGAAAGTTGGCCACTTGGTTTGTCAGCTGTGAGCACACAGTAGTGAGAACCAGGTGATTGTTATTCTGGTAGAGGATCCTCCCAGTAACCCGAGGTAACTGGAGCCTCATCAGACCGTCTCTGGGTTACAGACGCTGTTGGAGCTACAAACCAAACGCTTCTTCTTTGGAAACGGAACGTTGCTAAATGAGAGGTAGAAATGGAAACCGTCTGTTTGGCAGAACATGACAAATCAAAGCTTTAACTGAAGACGTCACAGTGAGTAACACAGTTTGGGAGAGTATTAAAATGTGCCTAAATACATTCATAGTGCAGACAAAACCACCAGGACCGTTCTCACTGTAAAATACTGTGTAATAATATATATACTATATGAAGTACTTGTTTTAATGGAGTCAGGTTTATGTTCCGTAAAGCTCTGAAATCACTCGGGTTAGTAAAAGTCACCATTACAGTAAAAAATAGTTGTTTTTTCTTCTTTCTCTGATAAAAGTGCTTGATAAACAGTCTGACGAGTTGCACAACTAAAAACACCGACGATGTGAACGGAACAACGAAGGCCTTAGCAAAGTGGAAAATAGAAATATTCTACCAGTTCTACTAGAAAAAAATGTTCATTTCCCATGAGTCCTTGCTCTCTCCTGATTCTGACGGCAGGAATCCCTTTGGCACCTTTTGTTTCCTGTGGAGGGCGGAGTCCAGGTTCTGTCCGTGAGCAACGGCGGTTCTGATGTCAGGTGGATTTCCACAGCGGGTTGTTATAAATCCACCCGTCTCCCTGTGGACAGGAAAGTTATAAATGAGCTAACGCTAATCAGCAGTACAACTGGTCACCTGATTATTTTATTAACCTGCGGAACGAAGTGTAAAGGTTTATGGAAAATTAACTGATGTCAGACAATAGTTCACTTTGGTCTAGACTGTCATACAAGTTTTAGTATTTAATCTGATCCCACACCCTGGTAATCGCCCATTGACTTAAAGCTGAAAACCAACTAAAACTTGTTGGATTGTGGTCCTCTAAGGAGCTCTACCTTTTACACCCAAACCCACTTAAATGACTGCATCTGTTCCTTCAGTTTAGTTTAAGTTGGACAGACATTTGTAAGATTTCCAGTATCATTTGGACCAGAATATATCACAGATTTAATGTGCTGTGGGAGTGTCTAGGGACCAGCTATAAAATGCAACAGCTGCATCAAAAACTGTCAAAATAAATAACTTCTACAAGCTGTAGAGTCACTATGGTCACCAGGCTTCTTGTAGCTCTGCAGTTTGTAGTAATTTTATCATTTTTTATTGGCTTTACCCCATTCTTACATACGCGCATACACACTGCAAATTTCAGAGTAGCAACTGACATCTCCAGTGAATTTAGTGAGCACTGACTCTGGGTGTTGCACTCAGACGGTCCTGTTCTGATCCAAATGATCCTGTAAGGTGTTGAATGAATTCTTACAACTTCAGATTTAACCCTTGACCTCTGCTGCCCACTGTAGGAATCCATCACTACCAACAGTTATTTCCTTTAAACGTGAGTGTGGAGATGTTGATTTAAATCGTAGAAACAGCAGAAAGCTGCACGTTTAAACTGGGATTTTATAACAAAACTAAACTCTCACCAGGACCTGAGAGATGAAGGTCAAATGTTTTTATCAAACGTAGATTCTGGACCATTCAGGTCAATGATTGACTTTATAGTTGTATCATCTGACCTGAGACTGTATGTTTTGGACACTCGGGTGAAGAGAGGAGCGGAGCTGTCAACTGATCACCACCTGGTGGTGAGTTGGATCAGATGGCAGGGGAAGATGCCGCGCAGACCTGGTAGACCCAAACGTATAGTGAGGGTCTGCTGGGAACGCCTGGCAGAAGAGCCTGTCAAGATGGTCTTCAACTCCCACCTCCGGCAGAGCTTTGACCGCGTCCCGAGAGCAGTGGGGGACATTGAGTCCGAATGGGCCTTGTTCCGCTCTGCGATTGTTGAGGCGGCTGTTGCTAGCTGTGGTCGCAAGGTAGCCGGTGCCAATCGTGGCGGTAACCCCCGTACCCGCTGGTGGACACCAGAGGTTAGGGGAGCCGTCAGGCTGAAGAAGGAGGCCTACAGGGCGTGGCTGGTCTGTGGGTCTCCAGAGGCAGCAGACAGGTACCGGCGGGCCAAGCGAAGTGCAGCAGTGGCAGTTGCCGAGGCAAAATCTCGGGCGTGGGAGGAGTTTGGCGAGGCCATGGAAAAAGACTATCGGTCGGCTCCAAAGAGGTTCTGGCAAACCATCCGGCGCCTCAGGGGAGGAAGGCGGCAACTCGCTCACACTGTTTACAGTGGGGACGGGGAGCTGCTGACGTCAACTGGGGCTATAGTCGGGCGGTGGAAGGAATACTTTGAGGAGCTCCTCAATCCCACCAACACGCATTCCGAGGAGGAACCAGAGCTGGGAGACCTGGGGACGGACTGTCCAATCTCTGGGGCAGAAGTCGCTGAGGTAGTCAAAAAACTACGCAGTGGCGGAGCCCCAGGGGTGGATGAGATCCGACCTGGGTATCTGAAAGCTATGGATGTTGTAGGTCTGTCGTGGTTGACACGTCTCTGCAACATTGCGTGGTCATCGGGGGCAGTTCCTATGGAGTGGCAAACCAGGGTGGTGGTTCCCATTTTTAAGAAGGGGGACCAGAGGGTGTGTTCCAACTATAGGGGGATCACACTCCTCAGCCTCCCTGGGAAGGTCTACTCCAGGGTACTGGAGAGGAGGGTCCGGTCGATAGTCGAACCTCGGATAGAAGAGGAGCAATGTGGTTTTCGTCCTGGTCGTGGAACTGTGGACCAGCTCTTTACCCTCGCTAGGGTGATGGAGGGGTCATGGGAGTTTGCCCAACCAATCCACATGTGTTTTGTGGATTTGGAGAAGGCTTATGACCGTGTCCCCAGGGGCACCCTGTGGGGGGCGCTCCAGGGGTATGGGGTTGATGGTCTTTTGTTAAGGGCCATTCAGTCCCTGTACCAGAGGAGTGTGAGTCTGGTCCGCATAGCCGGCAGTAAGTCGGACCTGTTCCCAGTGAGGGTTGGACTCCGCCAGGGCTGCCCTTTGTCACCGGTCCTGTTCATAACCTTTATGGACAGGATTTCTAGG
>SSNR01000012.1:5310529-5325626 GCA_006937965.1 Callopanchax toddi
TCTCTGCTTTTTGCAGATGATGTGGTCCTCCTAGCTTCATCAGGCTCTGACCTACAGCTCTTGCTGGGGAGGTTTGCAGCCGAATGTGAAGCGACTGGGATGAGGATCAGCACCTCCAAGTCTGAGGCCATGGTTCTCGGTCGGAAAAGGGTGACTTACCAACTCCAGGTCGGGAGAGAGATCCTGCCTCAAGTGGAGGAGTTCAAGTATCTCGGGGTCTTGTTCACGAGTGAGGGAAGGAGGGAGCGGGAGATCGACAGGCGGATTGGGGCAGCGTCTGCAGTGATGCGGACGCTGAACCGGTCTGTGGTGGTGAAGAAGGAGCTGAGCCAGAAAGCAAGGCTCTCGATTTACCAATCGATCTACCTCCCAATCCTCACCTATGTTCATGAGCTTTGGATAATGACCGAAAGAATGAGATCGCGGATACAAGCGGCCGAAATGAGTTTTCTCCGCAGGGTGGCCGAGCTCAGCCTGAGGGATAGGGTGAAGAGCTCGGACATTCGGAAGAGACTCGGAGTAGAACCGCTGCTCCTCCATGTCGAAAGGAGCCAGTTGAGGTGGTTCGGGCATCTTGTTAGGATGCCCCCTGGACGCCTCCCCAGGGAGGTGTTTCAGGCATGTCCTGCCGGCAGGAGGCCCCCAGGTCGACCCAGGACATGCTGGAGAAAATATATCTCTGGTTTGGCCCTGGAGTGCCTTGGGATCCTGCCGGAGGAGCTGGTAGAAATGGCTGGGGAGAAGACCGTCTGGGACTCCCTAATTGGGCTGCTGCCCCCGCGACCCGGACCCGGATAAGCGGAAGAAGACGAGACGAGACAATAACTAGTCATAAGCCCCAACCAAACAGTGGGGATCCATCAGCAGGGGGCGGAACCCTGCAGGGCAGCAGACCACAAACCTGAGGGTGCACCACACCCACCCTGCTGCTGCCTCTGCAGAGGAACACCGGTGTAGGTACCCGATCTGCTCGGGCTGCCAGATCGACTCGGGGTCCTTCTCCTACCGACGACGTCACACTACAGCAAAGCCACTCGGACAAAATACGCTGTAAAGCCCTATCGATACTGTTCTTTCACACAGGTTTTGGAAAGAGTTTAGCAGGTTTGTTATTAAATCCATGATTCTGACCGCCTAAATGTTTTTTTTCACATCTGTAGTTTGTTAATAAAAACACGATGTTGTCTTTGTTTTGAAACTACATCAAATCAACATCAGACTGTGCCAAATAAGCACAACAGTTCTCATATGTGAATGTTTTAATGTATTTACATAATTTGCAGGCCTGGCCATTTGTATAAATGTAGGATTCTTCTGTATATTTCGTTAGTTCCTATTTAAATAAATCTAAAGATTCATTCAAAACAAAGTTGTAGTCCTTAATCGGACTACAGCCGTGAATTTATCCTGACCAATCAAAAGCTTCAGCGTCAACGTGTAAACGTAACTTTTACGAACGTGGTGACATCACTCCCGTTAGTTGTACGTTCAGCCAATTAGCTCGTGCCACGTAATCGGCAGGCGCAGGCCCCGAGCAGATCTGGCAGGCCGAGTAGATGTGGTACCTACACCGGNGTGTATAAGAGACAGTTTTTAAGAAGGGGGACCAGAGGGTGTGTTCCAACTATAGGGGGATCACACTCCTCAGCCTCCCTGGGAAGGTCTACTCCAGGGTACTGGAGAGGAGGGTCCGGTCGATAGTCGAACCTCGGATAGAAGAGGAGCAATGTGGTTTTCGTCCTGGTCGTGGAACTGTGGACCAGCTCTTTACCCTCGCTAGGGTGATGGAGGGGTCATGGGAGTTTGCCCAACCAATCCACATGTGTTTTGTGGATTTGGAGAAGGCTTATGACCGTGTCCCCAGGGGCACCCTGTGGGGGGCGCTCCAGGGGTATGGGGTTGATGGTCTTTTGTTAAGGGCCATTCAGTCCCTGTACCAGAGGAGTGTGAGTCTGGTCCGCATAGCCGGCAGTAAGTCGGACCTGTTCCCAGTGAGGGTTGGACTCCGCCAGGGCTGCCCTTTGTCACCGGTCCTGTTCATAACCTTTATGGACAGGATTTCTAGGCGCAGCTGTGGTGTGGAGGGTGTTGAGTTTGGTGACAGGAGAATCGCGTCTCTGCTTTTTGCAGATGATGTGGTCCTCCTAGCTTCATCGAGCTCTGACCTTCAGCTCTTGCTGGGGAGGTTCGCAGCCGAGTGTGAAGCGGCTGGGATGAGGATCAGCACCTCCAAGTCTGAGGCCATGGTTCTCGGTCGGAAAAGGGTGGCTTGCCAACTCCAGGTCGGGAGAGAGGTCCTGCCTCAAGTGGAGGAGTTCAAGTATCTCGGGGTCTTGTTCACGAGTGAGGGAAGGAGGGAGCGGGAGATCGACAGGCGGATTGGGGCAGCGTCTGCAGTGATGCGGACGCTGAACCGGTCTGTTGTGGTAAAGAGAGAGCTGAGCCAGAAAGCAAAGCTCTCGATTTACCGGTCGGTCTACGTCCCAATCCTCACCTATGGTCATGAGCTTTGGGTAGTGACCGAAAGAACGAGATCGCGGATACAAGCGGCTGAAATGAGTTTTCTCCGCAGGGTGGCCGGGCTCAGCCTTAGGGATAGGGTAAGAAGCTCGGACATCTGGGAGAGACTCGGAGTAGAGCCGCTGCTCCTCCATATCGAAAGGAGCCAGTTGAGGTGGTTCGGGCATCTGGTAAGGATGCCTCCTGGACGCCTCCCTCGGGAGGTGTTCTGGGCATGTCCTGCCGGCAGGAGGCCCCCAGGTCGACCCAGGACAAGCTGGAGGAAATACATCTTCAGTTTGGCCTGGGAACGCCTGGGCGTCCCAGCTGAGGAGCTGGTGGACTTGGCCGGGGAGAAGGTGGCCTGGGCTGCCCGACTTGGAATGCTGCCCCCGCGACCCGGACCCGGATAAGCGGAAGAAGGCGACGAGGCGAGGTAGATTCTGGATCATTAATTACCACAAAATTGAGACGATTACTAAACAGATGGAATGTTTTTTTTACTGTTTTAAGCAGAAATGATGATATGAAGTGCTTCATAATGAGGCACTCACCTGTTCAGCTATCATGGACAGTTTTTGGTTTAATTTTTGTCATGCTTCATTGTGACCGAGAGACGACGTTCAACCTTTTACTTTTTTTTAAATTCTCAAATTTACCAGAAAAGCAGCATACCAGGGTTTAAAAGCTGATTTAAGAAGGAAGGGAAACATCTTCAGACATTTGTCTGAATAAATCCAAATCAACCCCCCAGCTGTTGTTGCATCCTGCCATGTTTGAATAAAAAGACGTTTTTACCTCTTTAGTGAAGTATTTGGGTTTCCAGAGTTTGTTGGCAGCAGCTCTCTGTCGTTCCTCCACTCTCTGACTCTCCTCCAGTCGGTGTTTGTGCTCCGTGGCCTCGTCCATGTTCCCCTCCTTCAGAGACTTCGTCACATGTTGCCACAACCGCCTGCGACCCAAACATTCAACAGCGTTGTTTGGTTTTAAATACATGAAAACTAACATAACTCTTCCCAAAAGGAGATGTGGTTTCACCTGGACTCGGTGCAGCCCTGCTTCTCCAGCGGTCTGAGCCTCTTCCTGATGACGGGGAGTTTGGCCGTGTCCATCACTTTGGTCTCCCCGCTGCTGTAGGTGAACTCCAGCGTGCCGTTCCACTCGCCCTGAGCTTTACACACGATGGTGTTGGTCGGGTTGTGTTTCACCTCCGCCGTCACTCTGCGGTTTGAATCAGACGACGATGGAGTGACAGGATGAACCTCTAACGTCACACTGACTCAGTCTTCATTTAATCTTAATGTGAAGCTCCTGTCAGGTTTTTTTTTCAGACATTTAAACATTAAGTGATAAATTAGCTATGTGCCTACACATAAAATTACGTACATTATGACCTGTAATTAATTCATCACATTTTTAATGCTCCTACAAAACCTCCGGGGGCCTGCCCACAACTTCAAACTACAGCAAAGCCACTTGGACAAAATACGTTGTACATATCTTTCGATACTGTTCTTCCACATGGTTTGTTTAGCAGGTTAGTTAGTAAATCCATGTGTCTTACTGCCTAAATGTTTTCTTAATAACTATAATTTGTTAATAAAACATTGTTTTTTTTTTGTAAAGAATGTGAAAATACATCAAATCATCAGACTGTGCCAAGAAAGCTCAACAGTTCTTATGTGTTTGCATAAATGTAGAATTATTCTGTATATTAATTCTTATGTAAATAAATCTAAAGATTCACATAGAAAGAAGTTGTAGTCCTTCCTCCACTGAAGAAAGACTACAACCGTGAATTTGTCCGGACCAATCAAAATCCTAACGTAACTTCCGTTAGTCGTATGTTCAGCCAATCATCTAGTGTGATGTAATCAGTAAATGCAGGCCCCCGAGCACATCTGGTACCTACACCGGACTGGTCGTGCAGCCCGTGAATTGAGCTGCTCTTTTTATTTGTACTTCCTGTTGTGGGGCTCAGCTAAAGAGCACTTAAAAGGTCATGGACACTCAGTGACGCCGGTGTTCTTATACGGCTGTGTGTTACGTCGCAGCATCACATGTAAAACTAGATCGCTTCCTGAAAGTTTGGGGCTCTGCTCAGTGACACACCACTGTAATGGAAGCCCACATGCAGAAACAAGAGATTAAAAATGTGATTTAAAAAAAAAAAAGGCTAAATATGGATAGAATTAATCACAAACTATTTTGACCACCAGGATTCAGTCAGTCGTCAACAGCTTTTAAAAATAATTCTTTGAATTTATTATACAAAGGCACATCCTGTCAAACTGTCGCTACATTTTCAGCAGACGCTACTGAAGAAATGGTAGAAAATGTGTTGATCTGCTAATCAATCTGATCGAATAAGTCAAGATTGACCTTTTTGTTTAAATTCTTTTGCAGACGGACTAAAATAAAGATTCAGCTGCCTCAAAAGCTGTTTGTACAGTCTGGGGTTGTTTCTCTAGTCATTTAGAAGCTCTAAAAGATAAATATTACAGAAATGACTTTTCTGACCAAAGCTGTTTAATTCATTCTTCCTAGGAGATTTTCTAATGTTGGCCAAGATAAGTGTTGAGGGAAACTGAATGATTTCTTATGAAGGATTAAAAGAACAGGACTGAATCCGTTCATGCAGCCGCTGTGAGCCAACCCTCTGTTACTGCAGACTTAGAGCACGGTTTAAAAAGTCGACGCCACAAAAGAATGTGTTCAGAGGATTTATGAATCAAGTCAGATAATCTTTCCTCTGAAAGAGAAAAGGCAGAGAGAACAGAAACGCTCACCTGTGCACCTTCCCGCCGTAGAAAGGCTTTGTGTGAAAGGTCACCGTGGCCGAGTAGCCGCTCTTGGCGCAGTTGATGGAGACTTTACCTCCGAGCTCTACCCAGGGAACGGTGAGGATGGAGCGGGCGTAGGCGCAGGGCAGCGTGAAGACGTACTCCTCATCGTGCTCCAGGAGACACAGAACTCCTGACGGGACAGAGATTCAGAACGGGTCCTGATCACTGAAAACTGACCTGATTAAAGGTGAAGTTTAAACTTTTATAACATTAAATTCCCCTGTCATCAGAGCACCTATAAACCGCTAAACACGTGACTCACCAGCATCATGGACTAGTTTTATCACTAAACAAGTCTTCACTGAACTGAATCCGTTCGTACATCATGACCACATGTTTACCAGAGATCGTCTGCGTTTTTCCCTGCAGGCCAACACAAAACTGCATGTGAGCAGGAAATGACTCAGAGTTGCCTTGTGGGATAAAAGTGTTGAGTTAATAAAAGCTCTGAAACGAGCTGCGTGATTAAAAAGTAAAACCCAAAGGGAGGCTCCTGTTAGATTCAGCAGACACTTCAAATCAGAGGAAAAACAACATAAAACCTGCTGGGCGTCTTAAAAGACTGAGAACTGGTTTCAAACTGTGTATTCTGACCTTTTAAATTTTATAATTTATCAGCAGGTCAGGAGTGGAGACATGAAGAGTGACGCTCAGTAGCTCATTTAACACTACGTCAAAGTTCCAGGTCCCACCTCGATAGAATATAATCAAACAAGTCTACAGACACATGGACACAATTTCCTATCAACATTTTATCCTTTGAGCTCCTGATGGAAGCAGTTCCTTTTCTTCTGCTGACTCAACCTTTCAAAAATAATTTAGAGTATCAGCTTCCATCAAGACATCAGAAGACAAGTCCCAGCCATCGATCCGTCCTGAGGTGAATGTCACCGCGTTTCATTTCCTCCAGTCGAGACGATGAAGGAGCGACTGAATGAGTTTATTTTAAAGCTGGAGGACTTCCTGTGACCAGACAGACACCTGTACACGGTGTCAGGTTTAGACTTCACTGTGAGACGACGCGGACTGTCCACTGTTTCAGGAAGCAGCTTACAGACTGACAACAGCTAAAGGCTATTTTATTGCTACAGAAAATGTACTAAATGTTATTTATATTAACTGTTTTTTTATTTAGCATCAGTTGAAGTTTTAAATATGTTTCTTGCTGCAAAGTTCTGCCACATTTTCTCATCAGCTTTCTCGGTGATCCCTAAATATATGTTAACATAATAAATGTAGTAATAAGTACTTTGAAAAACACATCATTTCTGAAATGCTTTAAGCCCCGCCCCCTACGGGTAAATGATTGGTAAGTTTTTTTTTTTGTAACATTCTCTTTTCTAGGTGCACAGACACACTCAGTCCCTGCTTGGACATTCGGTTTTCGTAGCAGCTTTTCTCTGTTTTATCGAGTGCTCTGCAGCACCGTCTGTCCATGCTCTCTTCATGTGACCAATCAATCAATTAGTTGGTGTCTACATGTGCCTTTAAATCATGGCTCACTGATACAAATAGGTTTTCCCAAAATAGGCCCCATGTTAAGTATTTTTATGGTAGATTATATTGATCAGATTGAGATAAAAGTTTCAATAATATGCAACTGCACAGCTCTTCCACCCGCTGACATAACCAGGCAGTCACAGGTCATGATTAACTAATTTCTTGATGCTCTTATTTTGACGAGCTACACTGTAATACATTTGTCTCCATTCTTCACTTTATGTTAAATATGAAAATCTTTCAGAAAACTAAAATAGGTGGAAAAAACAACGTGATCTTGGATAGAATGAGGATGTTAAGTTTTAAGGTGGACTGACTCACCTTCTCCCACCATGGACACTCCTATGGACATGCCCATGAACTTGCTCTTGGTCCACACGTGAGCGTTGACGCACATCCTCCTCTCCCGACACTCACAGTAAAACCCAGACACCGGAGGATGATGGGAAACCTGCTCTGCGACAAACCGGACCCTGTAGCAGCCCCCTGCGGAGTCCTCTCCCTGCTGAGCGTTGTTGGAGCTCTTTCCTGGCGTCCCCTGGTTGGACCTGACCAGAGGTTTGACTTTATCTCGAGGTACTTCCCATGAACAGTGAAAGGTTTCCCCCAGAACCGGGTTGTAGGGCTTCTTGGCGACGGCGCCTTTCCGCCCCTCGTGGAATGCGGTCAGGTAGTACTCCACGAATCGGACGATTCGGTCCTCGGCTGTGGACCCAGCTGTGATGGACAGAAACATGTCGGGATGGGCCATGAAGTTAGCGTACATCTCCAGCAGCGAGCGCTTCTCCAAAATGAATGTGGGCAGCACCACCTGTGAAGGAGACAAAAATTAAACCCTGTCTGGTCTCTCCTGTGATGACCAGTCTGTCTTACCCGCGTCAGGTCCATTCCCAGTTTGAGTTGGGACAAAAGGTGAAGAATGATGCTCCGCTGGTCGTCCAGGACGCCCAGATCCTCCTCCTCATTGTCCTCTGTGTCCGTCACCTCCTCACTGGGACTGATGTCCTCCAGCCCTGGGTGGTGCTGAGGGAACGAGATGCAAAAAAAAAAAAAGTTCACTCACATTGTCCAAAATCATTAACTACAAGGAGAGCATCCTCAGCAGATGACAAAAATATCCCATCTCTTTCCCGGTCAGTGAACACACCGTAGCAAAGTGGCTAATTAGGACTAGCTTTAGCGTGAAAGTGAGAAGGACCAGAATTTAACTTGTTTCTGCTTTGATATTTTAACTAATTAAAATACTTTCTACTTTTTAACAGTTGTCAACACAAAATAGACTAAATTATTGATGCGGTTATTGCCTGTAAGTCTGTAACAACTCCAGCCTGAGGCCTCGTGTTTCAGGGGAACCTGCAGGGAATTCCTCCACATCTGGCACAAATGTTCACGTGACCTGAAAACATGTTTTCAGCAGCAACTCAATCTGTTTTCTGATTATGACAAATTATTGAACAAGAATCTGGAATAGGATAAAGAATATTTAAATGCCAAAAAATAAAAACCTTTGAGTTAAAAATGACTCATTTATTAGTTCTAAGCTTTTACTTCACAGTGGACTTCAAAGATAAAGTGATGCTGATTATTTGGAGACAAACAGAAGCATAAAAACACCAAAGGACTAATGATCAATCAGATATTTACTTTATTTCACCTTTTATATCTACTCAGCCACTCTCAGCATTTCATTGAGCAACAAGGACACTACAGAGTGTCTGAGGAGTCTTTTATCCTGACAGCTCTAACCTTCACATTTCCTGCATTAGTCAAAGATTTTTCCTGTTTGTCATCCAGTTGAGGTTCAAGAAGAGCCGATGCCTTTGATTTCTCTTGCAGCAACTTTTAGGCGGGAAGGAGAAGGAAGAAAGAAAAAAAAACACGAAAGAGGTTGATGTATAATGCACAAAGTGCTCTCAGGCCTGTGGGCTACATCCCCTGCTTCTATCTGTGCAGCCATCGTTCAGGATGAACGCGTGTCCCGTGTGCAACCTCTGCACCGCTTCCGTTTAATCACACGGCTGCAAAAACAAGCAGGAATGCAGACGGAAATCAGACCTGGAGCTCCCAGCACCGCAGCAGCAGGTAGGGGCCGAAGACGGGAGGGATCTCCAGCAGCACAACGTCTGAGTGTCACCTGAATATTTCATTCTCTTCATGCATGCCAGCAGCTCCACAGATCCACTCAAACATGCACACACTGAGTGCACTCTGCACCAAAACATCATGTGCAAAAAGACACGTGCACACACGGGATGGGACGCTCAAACACACTCAGAGGAGTCCCTGGAGCTGAAGCAGAGGGTTATATATAGAAGTGGGGGGGGGGGGGGGGGGGGGGGGGGGGGGGTAAGGTGGGGGAGGTGTTATGACTTCAGTGGTTCTAACTAATTAAAGAGGCTCCTGACAGCAACAGGAAATTACTGAACAAGTAAGAACTCTTCCAGGAGTTCACGGACTGAAGCCTAGAACGTCTTTAAATGATAACTGGATGCATGAGGGGGAAAAAAAACATCACAAAGACATTAAATCATCCCATCTGTGACATAAAAGCTTGATTTAAAGACAAATATTTTGTTTTAAAAAAACTTAAACTATTAAATACATCACTTTTTAATACTAGGTGGTAAATACTGATATGTTTTTATATATGACGTAAAAATAAAGTGTGATTGTTGCAGGATCTCTCATGGATTTAAATGAAACTCAAAGTGTTTCTTAGATGTTCGTCTACAACTGATTAACTTTTGCCCTTTTCAAGATGGCCGCCACAGCTTATCAACCATATATAAACACAAAAATCGGTCTGTTTTACAGCTATTGAGCTCAAATTTTGTATTGTAGCGGCTGATCTGAGTTCTAACAGATATTATTATTTAAACTTCTAGATATGAGATGATCAGTTTAAAACACCAGGCCTATATTTTATAACAAAGCATAAATGGTCCATTTAGAACAAGAAAATCATGCAAAACTCCATAAATATTGATTAATAAATAATCTAAACCTACACAGTTTACTCCACCTCAGATAAATCAGTCATAAATAACAATATTCTATGAAATGAGAGTATAAAATAATAGAAAAAGTTATTAAAATTTTCCAAAATAACTTGAAACGAACTACAAAGTGTTGATCTGAACAATAATCCCACTTTGTTCTATAATTAATAACCATCAGATCTCGCCGTTAGACAACAGCTACATGTTCCATTCAGACTCTGAACGTTTCCAGCTAAAAGCTCTGTGGACGTGTAGGAAAAGCCCTCAGGCTGGATTCACACCACTCTGATGGGATGCTCTCAAACATCAAACACTCACGCTGCACTGCTGTGTTGCTACAGGCTTGACCTGCATAAAACTGGATCTCATCTCCAATCAGAAGGAAAAGGAATCCGCGTGGTCCAACACCACCAACCGTAGAATCCAGGGAAAAGGAGGAAGTGCTCCAACAAACACACGCAGGAAATCTTAGAGAGGAGACGTTCTGACAGCAGAGATCTTCAAAAAGTTTAAAGTCCTCATAGAAATGAAGGACTGGACATCCTCTTCCTGATCCGAGTCAGTGAGCAGCCTTCTGCTGAGCGTGACTGCTGAGAGAGACCACCACCCACTCTGGAAAGCAGGGAGGAGAGAGGAGGAAAGTCCCAGTGACGCGCCAAGCTGGTCCCTCCTACACCATCCTCCCTCCTGTCATCTTCTCTCACCACTTCCCTGCGTTTATCCCTCCATCTACTGGATCTAGAAGGCTGCAGATCGCCTCTGGTCCAGTCTGTTTAATAAGGTTTCTACCAGATAAATAACTCAGCATTACGTCAGCAGCTTCCTTCATCTACGCCTTGAAGTCAACAGCTACCCATCCTTTCATGAATTAGATTATATCCCAGAATTCTTTGCATTCTGATCTTTGAAATGGATAAAAATTTATGTGAATTAATTGTTCATTTATATTTAATAAAGTCTATAATACAACAAGATGAATTACTGTAAAGGATGAGATTCTGTTTACCGGTAAATGTTATAAACATCTCCTGAACAGCCTCAGTTTGAAGAAACAGGGTTTACATCCTCAGGACTGATGAGCTAACGGCTAGTCTGCTGCTATTTATTACACTGTATTGGGGGGGGGGGGGGTAAGCATACAGACAAATTAGAAATCACACCAACTGGCTTAGTAATGAAATATGAGCCTTTATTTTATGATATAATTTGCAAAGAACCCTAAAAAATGAGGGAATCCTTCAAATATTCCTACTAACAATTTCAGTTATAAACTCTGAACACACCAGACATTAAACCACGAACTGAAATCTTTTACCACTTCGGTAAAAATCTGACTTTTTAATGGAACCAAAACTCTAAAGGTCACATGACTTAAAGCAGAGATCCGTGTAAGAAATTATACCTTTAGCTACATACTATTTATCTCAAAACCTGAGGATTGTCGTCTGTCTCTTACTGCTGTCAGACTGTTTTCTCTTAAGTTGCTGCAGAAAACAGAGTGAATAAAAACTCCCATTGACTTCAACGTTAAGAGATCCATTTTATCTCAGACTGTCTCTGATATATGGAGACGGATGAAAGCCCGTCACCTCCAACTCAACCTCTAAAACTGAACTGCTCGTCATCCCAGCCAAACCAAACACAACACCTCAATCCAGACTGACTTCCTGTCTCTGGATCCATCAAAGACAGCTGAATTCTGGGTGTTATTGACGACCAGCTGACCTTTAAAGGTCACGTTGCTTCTGTCGCTCGTTCATGCCGCTTCGCTTTGTTCAACATACTAAAGATCAGACTATACCTGACATAATCCACCACCTGGTTCAGTCTATGGTCATCTCCTGCTCCAACTGGTCTTCAGCCTGGACTGTCAAACCTCTACAAACTGAAACTGGTTTTTTTGTTGCCAAGAGATTCATTCTTCCTCCACTCTCACACCGTCATCCCTTCATTCATTTACGTTTCATTATCTTCTTTATTATGCCGTCCTCCATTCGGTTTCATCATCTCAGCCTCCAGAGACGGTTCAGACAGGACACGACTTTCCTCACTTCAAAGACTCGCCGAGTTTCCAACTCTGACAGGTTTGTCTTCCCTCACTAGTTTCCCTCCATCATAATTTCTTCCATCTGCACAAAATTCTTTACAAAACCCCATCTGAGATCAGAACTCAGACCTGAACAGGTTAACGTCGTGTTCTGTGTTGTTGCACATAAACTTTAAGTTGATCAGCGGCTACTGGAAAACAATTTCTCACATGCTTGAGAAATCGCTGGAGGAGCTCCAGAACCACCTCAGCTGGTTTCCTCAGAGGAGGAGTCTCTCCTCTGAATCCGATCCCTTCAGGAGGAAACTCATCCCAGCTGTTTATTCTTTCAGTCACTTAAAGAGCCGACTCGACATCGACCCGTAAATCGAAGGTTCTGCCTTCCGGCTCGGCTCCCTCTGAACCACAAGGGTCCGATACGAACTCTGCATTTCTGCTGACTCATCGATTCACTTCCTCCTGCTCCTTTAGTCTCTATAGGTAACAAATTAAAAGGCCACACGCTGCACAGAGAAATATGTCTGCTCTGATGAGGTCAACCAGATGTTTTCATAATAAAAGGTGAAAAAAAGGTGATAAAAGGTCCGTTTTCTTCCAGCTTAAATAAACCAAAAAAACTTGAAGAATCTGAGTTAAATTGAGTTGAGAAAATTCAATTTGATTGAGTTGAATGAATTCAATTAAATTGAGTTGCAAAAATTCAATTACATTGAGTTGAGAAAATTTAATTGAGTTGAATGAATTCAATTAAATGGAGCTGAAGCAACATAATTTATTTTCTTTACATTTAAGTAATAATTTCCTTTCACTTTTATCAAATAAACATGTTGTCCTCTACAGTTAGCACTACTTCCAGAATCCCCTGAATAGATTAAGATGTTGTGTAACTAGTCACCAAACGTCACAGGTCAGTGAGATCCTGACTCAGAACTCAGGTCCCCATCGCCAAACGGCTGATGATGTTTTTGCCTGTAAGTATCCATCCAACGGTCCATTTCATAAAACACTGGATGGATTTTAAGACAAATTGATGAGATAAAATATAGAGATAGAAGTAATAGAGTATGTTTGTTTTTTGATATTTGCTTTTAATTAGGGTTGCACCGAGACCACTTTTTTTATCGATACAATACCAAACACTTGGATCCGAGTACTTGCTGATACAGAGTACCGATACTTCTACCGCACAAAAAAATGCAATGAATTAGAAGACCGGTTCTATTTTTGGGTAACTTGAACAAGTACAAGTACATATCTGTATTGGCCCGATATCGGTATCGGTGCATCCCTACTTTTAATATTTCAGAATCCTGCTTCCTTCTGGTTTTTATTCATGCATCACTTTAATATTTGTCCCTCCTGTTAACCTCTGACCTCTGACATTAGCTTATTTCCACTTCCAGTCCTGCAGGTGAGTAGACGCCTTTCCATTAATCTGTCCAATCTACCAATTATTTGACATTAAGTCCAACAAACAGTCCAGTGTGAGCGAGCTAACCATCAGCCGCTTTTCTTTTTATCCGTTCTTCCTCCTTTAAATGTCAGACGTGCTTTGAAAGTCAGCTGTCTGACCGTTTCAGTCTGGGCACTTATGTGACATTTATCTCAAAACTACATCCGGTAGTTTCTAAGCTCTAAAACACAACTGTTTATACAGTTTACTAATGAGAGGCGTTACGGTGCAGCAGTGGATTAATCAGACTACAACAGGTGCTTAAAGCTGCTAAAGGAAGACCGTAAAACCTTTACTGCCATGTAGGGGAAAAAAAAAAAAAAAAGTTGTTTTTTTCTAATTCCAGAGGTCCAGCTGTTACAGAACTATGACGCCTGATTTAAAAAAAAAAGCTTCCAGCAGAACGAATCATCAGAAAACCAGTTAAACATGGGGAGTTTTAGCTCTGCACATCAAATACACTGAGATCTATGAATGCAACATTTACTCTGAGAGGACGTGAAATGCAGCCGGTGCAGACACGGTGGATAAGCGCACACACACACACACACACACAGAGCCTGACACAGATTAAATCAACTGTGCGCTTCACGCTTGAGGTGAGTCAACAGAAAGCCCGTTTAAGTCAACAGCGCGGATTCGCTCTAATTTTAGGCCACTGAGCACATGAGCAGAGAGGACGTCATCACAACAATCTGCTGTTTTACTCTGGTTTTATAATAAAGAACTTCACTAAACCTTCAAGGCCTCTGAGGCTGCAGCTGAATCACTAATGAGCTGATGAGTCAGCATAAAGTACCTCCAACCAGTCTGGGAGAGGCTGTTACAGGATGAAAACCCAACACTGAAACTTTCCTTTTGCTTATTCGGTTGCATCCGATCTGCTCATTTTCTGCAGAATTCCTTAAATTTATAAGTAAACTGGAGGAGCAGCTGGAGAAAAGTGCAGAAATATGTTTATTTTAACCCTTTAATGTCCTTACCATGAGAAAAAGCTATAAAGAAAGGGTATTTTCTTCAGTTTAGTAGTGCTTTAATAGGTTTTAAGGACTCAAATTGTATCCACCACAGAGCTGACCAGAGCATCAAAGGGTTAAGGAGGTTTCATGGATGAATGAGACCCAATCCCAGCTCCTCGGCCTGGCCTCACCTCCCTGGTTCACAGATCAGGTGCCTCCGATCAGGGAAAGGCACATGACTGGGGTCAGATCCCCTCCACTTCACCCCTAGAGGAGCATTTTGTTCTCACAGAACAGAGTTAGAGCCAAAGAGAGGAGTGGGATTATTTATCAGGTGACCTCACACGACCCACTGTGTTTTTACTACTTTCATTAGTACTAATGAAACACGTTTTGTCGTCTAGTTGAATTATTTGTAATGTTATAGATCAGGAATCTGGTGTTGATGTAATAAGAAACATCGAGCATCGGATGATTAGTTCTAGTTTTTATTTATAGAAGCTAAAAAATCTGCACGATAAAAACAAACTAGAGTTGAAATCACTTCTGATTCTTTTAAAGGTTTCAGTTCTTAATGGAAAGAACTTTTAGGCGATCTGAAAACAATTTGAAGGCCAAACTACAACAATGATCCCAGACTAAGTAATCATCTCAAACGTTATTTATTCACACAGTGGCACAAAGGGAACGACGTCTCTGTTTGCAGAGCTCTAGTGGAGCATTTTAATCATTTAAAGAGCGACGTTTGTTCTGTGTCTATGAGGGGGGGAGGCGGGGGGGGGGGGGGAATGCTC